>PNEQ01083720.1:0-13565 GCA_003012365.1 Medauroidea extradentata | reverse complement strand
GGAAAATTAAGGTGAATCATGACTTGTATGAGGAACTGATGATCAACTCTGTCAAATGCCTTGTCCATATCTATATTTACAAAGGCCATCTGACTGTTGCGTAATCTGGCAAGTAACTGTACATCGCGTAAAGCTTGCACTCCTTGTAAAATCGACCTCCCTGGAACCGTACATGTTTGGCCTTGGCCAATCACGTCTGCCAAACATTTTTTCATACGCGATGCACAAAACCGTGTAATTATTTTATAATCAGCGCACAGGAGGGTTATAGGTCGGTAATCTGCCGACTTCGTGGGACACCTGGTTTTCGGTATGAGAACTATTAAACCTTCTTTATGAGACCTGCATAACTCCCCTTTGGCAAGCACGTCACGGACAACTTTACAATAGTCGGCACTAATAATGTCCCAGTACGTCTTATAAAATCCATATGGTATTCCGTCAGCACCAGGAGATTTATTGGATGGTAATTTCTGAACGATATTACTAATTTCCTCGTCTAAGCATGGCGTTGCCATTATCGCCTTATTAATTTCACTCAGTTTCTGTTTACAGACTTGTAATACTGTAGGAACCAACGCGTCGTCAGTGTTCGGTTTTGTGTAAAGCTGTTTGAAATAGTTACAAAGAATTGTCATTACTCCCGCCTGATTTTGAACCGTAGTATCGTTGTCATCTATAAGATGCGTGATCGCTTTTCGCCGTTTTTGATGTTGTTCTTTTATGAGTGTAAACATACTATATTTCTCCTCCGCTAAAAGACTTTTGTCATGAATCAGTACATTACGGTTATTTAACTGTGCACTGTTTAAAGCCATAAGTTTAAGCTTCGTGTGTCTGATATTTTCCATGACATTTTCTCCACTATAAGCACGCTGGTGCAGTTCACGTAATAAGGTGTCATAAAAGTCTTTTGTTCCCCGTCGTTCCTCCGCTAAGCGATATGCATGCCGTTTAAACAATCTCATTACATTCGGTTTCACACACGTGTCCCACCATATCGCTACAGATTGGTACTGCGGTTTCTTTAAACGCCAACGCGCCCAACTATCCATGAAGTCCTCTTTCACTTTCTTATTATGTAATAGGGACGTATTAAGACGCCAAGTTCCTCGTCCAATACGTGTGACGTCTGCAAATTTTTCGTATGTAAAGATCACTGCACAATGGTCACTAAAGGATACGGGGATGACATCATAACTGTGAACCTTAGACAGGTGTCGTGACTTAACGTAGAACCGATCAATGCGTGATCGGCTCTGTGATGTTACATACGTATAACGCGTTCCCTGATCGTCTGAGGCCACATCACTCATTTCAAGGCGATGTATTACGGCAGAAAGCGCAGCGTTGGTCGGATAATATCCTCGTTGATGGTCGCAGGGTTGCACAATACAATTAAAGTCACCACCAAAAATAGTTTGGTTACAGTCTGGATGAAAAAACGGTATTATGTCCTCCGCGTAAAACTTATTCCTTTCGCGTCTCGCCTGGGATCCTGATGGTGCATATACGTTGACCAGTGATACCTCATTAATTTTTCCCGACATGACGCGGCCTGATGGATGATAGTGCAACTCTTCTAGTTCCAGTCCGGCCCGTGTTATGATTGCCGTCCCTCTGCTATGGCTGCCAACATTTGTGTATACATTAAATGAGTGAAATTTTGCAAAGTCGTGTATGACGACCTCTTGTAAGAAAGCTATATCTACCACCCGAGATCGAAATAGTGCTTCTAGCGACGCTATACGTACGGAGATCGATACCCCGCATAAATTTAACGTGAAAATTTTCAACAACACCAACATTTATATCACAAATTGAGTTTGTTATTTATCAGAAGTCTCTACCGACACCTTGCTATTGGACCGACGTAGTTTTTCAATAACTTCTTTAGCGAGGTCAAGCGAATCTTGCCTATCCTTGTCATGTTGCGATAACACCTGTGTTTTTCGCATGGGACTTTTGCTCTTGGCTCTAGAGTCATGTTCATATGGACGTTTTGTATTGTGTCCATCATGCACCATTTCTGTATCGTCCGCCCAGGAGTCCCCCGACCTGCCAGTATTTGTTTTGGAGACTCCCTGTGTATGTTGTGTCTGGCCATCTTTAGCAACAGCACTGGCACTACGCGTATCCGCCACAGTTTTTCGTTTCTCAGTCAACAACTAGTTTAGGTTAACTGATTTCTGAGTCGAAGTTTCCCCGACGGGTGTTTGAACATGCCCTTTGTGTTCACGTGGTTTGAGGTCAGGGTACTCTATCCGTGACAGTGTTGAAGTTGGTACTGTTAACGTGTTTTCTGGGTGACTGTCAGCTGTTTGTTGGGTGCCCCACCTTCTAATCGTGCGCGCGTCCTTGTCTTGCAATTTAGGACACGTTATGCGCTCGTGTGTAGTGGGCTGGCAGTAACTACATGTTCTTGGTTGTCCCTGGTAGATAACTACGCCACGGTAGCCATCAATTGTGACGTACGAAAGAATGTCTTTTTTTATTTCCATTTTCGCAATTCGTACTCCCGTTTTTACGGTAAATTTGTATTTTTTACTCCACACCTCATCGTGTAACGTAACGATTCGACCATAACCCTCTAATACTGTGAAAAGATTTTGATTATCCAACTCTATAGGCAAGTTTAATATCCTAACCAGTTTTATGTTATCAACTGCTTTTTCAATGCTGACGTGTATAATTTCCTGGTCTGCAGAGACAAAAGTTGACTCACCATTTGTGCGCCGTAATATCTCTTCGCACGGACCGGACGAGACGAATTTCAGAAATACACAGTTCTGGTGACCATCCAGTTGTATGGCGTCCAGTTGCTCTTCGGTGACGTCCAGGACGAAGTCGATCCATTCATGGATTAAATCACAATGCGCAATGTATTCACACGGATGTTCGACATTGTACAGTTATACAAGATGATGAGACTCAAACAAAATATCCGTAGCCACACGTGTACGGAAACCTCCTCGTTTCACGCCCGAGCGACCAAACCTCCGCGCACAGACACGATGTGCACCCGGCGGAGGCACGCACGGAACTTACCACTGAGCCAAGTGGCCGGACACCAACTGAGCTACGAGTGCTTCTGTAATAACGATATTGTTATTTGTATAGGAATAGTTAGGCCTAATGTTAAATTAGGATTGTACTGCTTTATTTTCAAACATTTTTGTTTTCCGTCTGCGAAAATGTAAACGACGTCAAATAATATTACCAAAATACTGCCGTGCACCGCAGCACAAAGCACGAGACGTGCAGCTGCGGTGGTTTTCAAGTTTATAGCATTTTCCGTTGTGATCGATCGAATAAACCACTTTTAAATTTTTATAGCTAAAATTAAGATACTTTAATAATGCTGATTAACAGTTTAGACGTCCTACTTGTCGCACAAGCTTATATTTTGAAAGTTGAGGTATAAAGTGTTCGCCATCTTATCGCTCGCCTCACACACGCCAGCCTACCATCTTCCGCAAGTCAACCAAATGGATTTAGTTTCGCAAACATAATCATTTAGTTCATCAAAAAAAATTTTTTTGGTTCAAAGCACATCGCTTATAACTAACAATATTATTTTGTTGACAAGCTGTAACAAGTTGTTTATTTACACAAAATATTTATTTGACGTCCTTTAGTAACCAAATATACGTTTGGCACAAACAAAGTGCGTTTAAATGAATAATTTGGTCGAGGGAAATAAATAATTTTGTTTGGAGGACTCCAAGTTTGGTCTTACCAACAAAATATGTCATGTACACCAGTAAGCACTTAGTCTGTCGTCTGATTTTGTCTTTCGAAATAGCTGTATTTGACCGGCTAGCTCAATATTGTAATACTGGAGTGAGACCACCACAATGTGCTGTTTGGGTTGTATCTACTCTGTTGAGTTGCATGTCTCCTTGTGTTGCACGTAGACTGCCAAACGTAAAAAAAATTGGATGCTAATAACACTTCCGTTAAAGTTAATAACTGTTTTAGAACATACAAACCGTCGATTAAATACTTCTATGTGTCTTCCAATGACAATTACTTAAACCCTAGTATTGCTAATTATTGCATTTTTAACATACCGCACATCTTCTATGCTAGAACCTCGCGACCAATGTTCTCAGCAGTCTGTTTACATGCAACAACTTCGGCCACGCCTTGGCTACTCAAAGTCCTTCCAATCGTCGACAACACTATATGTCTACATAACAACAGTTGTAGCTCACATTCTATCGCCAGTCCAACCAACAACTTAATACCCTTAACGACCTTCAAACATTACATAGAGTAGATATTTGGAGTAAGTACGCTCTAGAACTCTAGATACTGCATAGAAAACAAATGCAAATGGTAGGTTTCTGGTGCGAGAAAACTATACAACAAAATGCCATACACATAAAAAAATATATAATAATACAATAATTATATCAATAAAACTCGAACTACAAATTCTGCATTGTTTCAAACTATATAAAAATCATCTGCCGCGAAACGTTATTTATCAATAAATTGTTATATCGCATATATATACACTGAGAAAACAATTTTGTTGGTGCAAACAAAATTTGTTTGAATCAACCAAATCATTTGTTTGTATAGGGACAGTTAGATATTTGTTTGCTCGTACCAAATTATTTTGTTCCCTCGATTTGTTTGAGGCAAACAACTGAATTTTGTTAGCAGTACCAAATATTTAGCTGGTCATAAAATATTTCGTTAGACATATTAAGTGCACACGCAATATTTTAAGAACTAAAAAAATATATTTTATAATCTTAACAAATTTCTGAAATATTAAGACCTAAAAAAAAAAGTATGGTTGGACCAGGATTTGATTCACTATCCCATCGCTTGCTTCTTTCTATCCATGACCTAACCAAACTTTTTTTTTTTAATAAAAATGTTTGGTACAATGGCAAGGCTGACGCCTCGCCACTGCACCAAACATTCCCCCCCCCCCCCCATTTTAAGTTAGTTAATTAAACCATTCCCCAGTAACGGTGTTTTTATTGTGTAGTTGTCGGTGTAATTGTAAGTTGCTTTTTGGCACACAGACAAGACGAAAACAAACACCCAGTCCTGAACCCGAGGATGTGGTTGTAAATGTCTCCTCCCCGGCCGGGAATCGTACCCGGGACCCTTGCCTCAGCAGCCAGGAGCGCTAACAACTTTTTTTTTATGTTTGGTACAAAGGCAAGGCTAACGCCTCGCCACTGCACCAAACATTCCCCCCTCCCCTCCCTTTAAGTTAGGTAATTAATGCATTTCCCCAGTATCTTTGTATCATGATGTTGTCGTTGTAATGGTAAGGTGTCTTCTGGCACACAGACAAGACGAACACAAACACCCAGTCCTTAACCCGAGGAGGTGGTTGTAAACGTCACCTCGCCGGTCGGGAATCGAACCCGGGACCCTTGCCTCAGCAGCCAGGAGCGCTAACCACTGAGCCAAGTGGCCGGACGCCAACTGAGCTACGAGTGCTTCTGTAATAACGATATTGTTATTTGTATAGGAATAGTTAGGCCTAATGTTAAATTAGGATTGTACTACTTTATTTTCAAACATTTTTGTTTTCCGTCTGCGAAAATGTAAACGACGTCAAATAATATTACCAAAATACTGCCGTGCACCGCAGCACAAAGCACGAGACGTGCAGCTGCGGTGGTTTTCAAGTTTATAGCATTTTCCGTTGTGATCGATCGAATAAACCACTTTTAAATTTTTATAGCTAAAATTAAGATACTTTAATAATGCTGATTAACAGTTTAGACGTCCTACTTGTCGCACAAGCTTATATTTTGAAAGTTGAGGTATACAGTGTTCGCCATCTTATCGCTCGCCTCACACACGCCAGCCTACCATCTTCCGCAAGTCAACCAAATGGATTTAGTTTCGCCAACATAATCATTTAGTTCATCGAAAAAAAATTTTTGGTTCAAAGCACATCGCTTATAACTAACAATATTATTTTGTTGACAAGCTGTAACAAGTTGTTTATTTACACAAAATATTTATTTGACGTTCTTTAGTAACCAAATATACGTTTGGCACAAACAAAGTGCGTTTAAATGAATAATTTGGCCGAGGGAAATAAATAAATTTGTTTGGAGGACTCCAAGTTTGGTCTTACCAACAAAATATTGTTTAGCTGAAGCAAACATCACCCAAACAAATATATTTATTATAACGAAACAATTCATTCTCTCAATGTATGTATGCATATATATATATATATATATATATATATATATATATATATATATATAAATGTAAACAGCACATGTCAATTTTACCTTGTAATGTTATTTGAATCAATATCACAATGTTTTTAATGTGCCTTATTCAAAACGGATATTACGTAAAATTAGACAGTTTCTTCCCCTCTATGACCTAAAACATTACTCTACAAGGTTTGGTGGATTCGATGGTCGTTAATTGACAATATTTCAATTTTGTGTTGTATGGGTAATAATATTACTCATATTATTCCTTTACTCTGAACAAATCCTAGCACTTTTTCCTTGCTATATGTAAAGCGCTTTACAGTAAATAAGTACCTTTTGATAGAGATGGAAGATAAAATTGTTTAAGTGCAAAGTTGTTAAAATTTTCGAAATAATGTTACCAGACATATGAAAATGTTCAAGTGGTAAGAATGTGAACCTATAAAAAGAGGTATCAATTTGTTTCTGTCGATGTTTTCCATACTAGTAGGTGTGTTCACAGCTTGTAAGAGAATGTAAGTGACCTGCGAGGAAGATGTGCACTGCAGTACTTCAGTTGTGTTTATTGGGAAAAACAATCAGGGATACATGACAAGAGATTGGCCCCGAAGCTATGTCTGCAATTATTCCAGCACGAGAAAATTAGGAGTCAGCTCGCCGACTATAGAAACTGTGGTCGCTGCGTGTAACGTAGATAAGATACAATATACGTTATTGGGGACGACCCGTTGTTTGTTCAACTGATATGGTACCTGGAGGATTACTACGTCACCTGAACGCACGTCAATCTTCTCCTCACATATTAAGCAACAAATTTTGCCCTCAAGTTCGGTGCGTATTAAGAAAGGGACAATAGGGCTACCCTTACATCGTACCTGTTTACTGATACAATGTTATTGATGACATCACGGCGGCCATCTAGGGTAAAGTTATGGCTGCCATATTGTATTTTAACTTGATATTGAACCCGCCCTAGAGGTCACCGAATTTCAAAACTTTTCCGAAATTTCCCAAAAATCCTCCAAAATTCGCCCAAAATTTCTCTTTTTTTCTAAAAAATTTCTTTTTCTCCACGGCTCACCAAAACCACTTTTGTGGATGCCTCAAAACCAGCATGACGGCGTCAGCTCTCAAAACGGCGAGATAACACTGAGGGTAATTGATCACAGTGATAATGAAACTTAGCATAAGTCTCAAATAAATCGAAATTTCTTTTATACGGGCATACATGGGAAGGCGTCATGTTCTAAGGTGGTGCCATAAGTAATTTATAAATTATTTACATTTATAATTATTTTCAATATTTTACTACTTTTACTAGCAGCTAAGGGCATGCCAGCCCATCTCTATAAAAATCAATTAAAATAATATTTAATAAATATTGATTCAATGAATTTATCAAATATATATCAGTCATGTGTGTGTTTGTGTGTGATGGGTGATGAGGTCTATAGGAAAATATCCTGCGTGATTAAAATTGAAAAAATAAAATTGTATTTATAATGATTTCAGGTTATTGAAAAATGTATCGGGTTTAACGGCAGTTTATCTGATACAGCTGAGATGAAATTCGGGTTTAAGTAATTTCAATAATTAGTATGTTGGAGCTTACAATCTTCGTCAGATTTTGGTCAGCACTTAACATCAAGATTTTTAGCGCTGGTTAGGGGTGTCATGATGTGAGTAATGAATGGACGGGGGAATATGGAGATCTCCGAGGAAACCTGATGACCTATGGCATCGTCCGGCACGACTCCCAAATGCGAAAATTCGGGTGTCGACCCCACCGGGAATCAAGTCCGGATCTCCTAGGCGGGTGGCGAGAGGTCTGACCATTCGGCCACCTAGGGCCCTTACAATCTTCGTCTCGTATGCGGTTTGCGTCTTACTAGACGACTCGCATACTCGGACGAACTCGATCTTAGGGCCTCCTCCCCCCAGGATGATCCAAGTTAGCTTACATACGCTTCCCACTATAAATTAGAGATTTCCAACTCACAATCCCCATCTCATTTTTCTTAGTTGGATGGTTCTTCTGCATTATTATTCAATGTTTGACTTGGAGCTATGTCAAACTTTGAATAATAATGCAGAAGAACCATCCAATTAAGAAAAATGAGATGGGGATTGTGAGTTGGAAATCTCTCATTTATAGTGGGATTAGAGTCATCAAATTATAATGTATTATTTATACAAAAAAGTAATGTAAGATAATTAGGCACTGCGAAAAAGAGTACTTGAAACAAATACTGTCTCATTTTATTTAAATTAAAATTAATGATTTTTATAAGTTAGTAGAGACAAAACACGAAATATTGTTTGCTTTTTTATAATGACTTTTTTACTTTTTTTTTTTTTTTCGATTTTTAAACCATACCTTCTGTTTTGGCTTGGTACTGTTTCCCACATTTTAAGAAATTAAAACTTGAAGATAGGATTCTGCAAATCGCAAAACTAAATTTGAATGTAGTCCGTCATAATATATGAAGCAACATTTTTAAAAATCTGCTCACGAGTTTTACACGCTTTTTTTCTTAATGTCTGCTTGCTGTGTATATTCATGCATTATACATATGAAAATAGTACCGATATTTCTGGATATAGCCACGAGAGAGAGAGAGAGAGAGAGCGAATGTGAGAGGGTGTATAAGAGATAAGGGCGGAGAAAAGATAGAAATAAATATTATCCAAGTTGACAGAGAAAACATTATTTACTCTCCAACTTACGGGAGAAATGAAATATCTCCCACGAGATTTTCATGAAAAGTAAGGAAGTGCTTTAGTGATCCAAAATGGCTGACACGTCTTCACCGAACTGCTGCAATAAAAAACAATAGACACAATTAAATTAATGAAACTAATATGTTTGCTGTGAAGAAAAGAAGGACGATGGAGTGTAGTAGATGAACACAAGTTAAAACATCTTGCTTTAAAATGCGGAGAGACGAATATGTAAGCAAGTGAGTCACAAAACTATATTAAGAAGAAGAATAAAAACACTAGAGGCACAGCGATGCAGCACTATACATGATACGCAGCAGTGTATCAAAACACATGCCACGTCCATACTGTGAGTGGGGCTGACTTTGGACACGTGAGGTATTTTGGGACATTAAAAAACATATATGTTTCACATATATAATTATCATGAATAAAGAAATTTACTTCCGATAAATTAAATGACATAAAAAACGCCTGGAATTTTATTTACATTTATTCACGGTTGACAAACATATAAGATAAAAATTTTACAAAATTTTCCCAATGTCATCCCTACTTACGGTAGCTCGAATGTGGCCATGCGTCACTGAAAACACATTCGTACATTAACTGCAATTCATAAAACTAAGTGTTACAATATAGTTAAATAAAGTAATGGAACTGTAAATCTGTTGTACAAAAATTTGTAATCTGGTTACAAACATCAAATTTAATACATCTACTTATTAACGACTTCATTGAGAAGTTAAATAGAAATGAATTTGAGTTTATTTTAAAGTATAAATTAAAAATTTGCGTAATTTAAAAATACATTCCAGATCAGTTGAAATGTTTTCATGCTATGAACACTTTGTTATAAAACCGAGAGTAAAAAAAAAAAAAAAGCAAATATATTCAAACAATAAGAAACAGTAAAATGTAACGTAGTGCAAAATAATTGCACATAATCTAAAATAAAAAGTGCTCGCCACCGCGCATCACTCCTCATTAGGGTATAATTCTATAGTCACAAGTCACTAATATTATGTAACAATATGACGTTAATAATACGTCTTTGCGAGATTTTCACGTGAATCTGTAATTTTTTTCTGTTTATAATGCATCTTTATGAGATTTTTACATTAGTGTGATGTAACTACTACCCGTAGATAATGTGATATTATAAAATTTCAGCATTAATCTGATGTAACTTTTTCCCGTTGATAAAGTTTCTTTATAATGTGTCTACATTAATCTGATGATAAGTGTGTATTGGTTCATGAAGTCACATTGTAACGAATATTCAAAGATCTCACCAATCTGATGAAATTATTTTGCGTTGATAATGCGTCTTTGTGAGATTTTCACATGTGACTTGATCCTTCGTGAGGTAACATTTAAAGCAAACGAAGACTGCACGTGTCTCTGCGTTTTGTAGTTCTTTCATTGGGATGATTATATCAAATTATCACGTAAAACAATCTTTACATGAGGAGCAGACATTCAAAACTAGACAGGCCTAAAGTCCAGAAAATGAGAAAACTGCCCTTTTTAAATAAATAAGATGTGTTACCTACGAGCATGAACTCAGACTCCATAAAAAAACACATGTCTTATTGAAATGGGTATGTTTATTCTCAGTTAGTGCTATGAAATTTAATGATTATTCACATTTTTCTGTAGCTAGATGAGGTGGACATGTCTGGTTTTGAAAGTTTGCTCCTCAAATTTTCATTCGCAGGAATATTACTCTTATTTATTAGTGGATGATCTGAAATATGTATATACAAATGTATCATTCTCTGAATTTTATTAGCATAATTCAAAACGAGATCAAAACTCCAGTAAAAGGAAATATATTTTTCTGTGTTTGTAGTTGACCATGTGTGGTATATGCACACAGTAAACAATCACACATAACAAATCAAACAAATTTTGAATTTATGAAATAATATCTTAATTTATTATCGTTATAGTTGGACCTACATAATTAAAACGTAATTGAATTGAAGTTTACGTACTGATATGTGTAAATACTAAATTTGCTCCATATCAGTCCTGTAGATATCGAAGTAATTGAATAAAATATTGCATACATGATATAAAGTGTTGAATGTTGATTAAGTGTACAGTTTTGTACTCAAAGTGTACGAACAACATTTAATTCACGTTAGTTTAAATACTACAAAATGTTTATGGAATCATAAAATACAATGGAAGATAGCCCTCGGGTATTTTATGTGTTCCAAAAAGTTCATAAGATCACCATTTTAGAAACTGAATATTGCATGAATAAGAGAACCGAAAACACTGCAGTCTGTACTGCATACTACATGTTATTGAGTTAGATTAAATTCGTATTAATTTTCAATTCTGGTATGTTAGTTGACAAATATAGTTTCAAACCGCCGCCACCATGTTATTATGTTTACAATATGAGCAAAATAAATTAAATTTTTTAGTAACCTTCGTGCTACGTTTGAACCCGGTTTGATGAAATTTCGAAAAGTTGTTCGTCAGATAATATTCAAATGGCCGCCATTTTGAAAATATGAACACTTCATTAACTAAATCGTTAAATATAAGTAACATTACTTTAAAAAATTGAAGTCACGGCACCCTTACGAAGAACTAAATGTATACCGATATAATGAAAATTGAAATTGCAAAAAAAAAAAAAAAAAAAAAAAACTTTACATATTTAGTGTATTAAAAAAAATGTTCAAAATTAAAAATATGAATGTAGCATGCACAAAATCATTAAAGCCACCTGGCCTTGCTAAACACTGTACATGTACCTAGTTTGATGTAATCCTGATGATTATTAAGAAATCTCATGAGTTCGATAAAGTGTTCACATGACCACTATCTTTAAAATACTAACGAATACATCATGAACAAGTAATTAAAAAATAAAAGTCAAGGCACATTTATGAGTACTATTTGTGTACCACGTCTAATGACGTTACTATATACGGTTCTTAAAATATCAAGTGTTCAAAAATTCCCAATGGATGCCCTTGTAAAAATATTAATTTCACATAAATTAAAGTAATAAAAATTATCTTACTAAGTACAACACAAACATCAGTTAGATGAAATTTTATATTTACGATTCTTAAGATATCTCATGGGTGCCATTTTAAAAATCTAAACACGGCATGATCAAAAAGCATAAAAATCACTTCACTTGATCACTTTACTTAATGTGAGTTTTATAAAATTTACAAAAACGTTTATTCAAGGATATGCGGCTCGCGTCACTCTTTGGCGTACAACCGGATGTCATGGATTCCACAGCTCGTCAAAAAATCTGGTTTAAATGTAAACTAATGGTCTCGCGAGTATCACGCCTGCTGCTCTCTGCGTCGCTGGACGGAGCACTTAGTTAAAAATACAATCCGAAATTCACAAGCACGCTTGTTTAGCGAGCGACCTCGTGAACCTATGTCCGCCTAGCTCGCAGGCTCAGGTCCAGGTTATTTAATCAGAAATCACGAATAATTCCGGCTCACACAACACTCAGCAGACACCATGACCGCCTCTCCAGGAAGCTAGGGCCGGAGTCTCCCAGAAACACGCGCTTTGGCTGGCCACAGCGCGACGCCGCTTCTAAATAGGACGGCCACAGCTTTCTAACTATAGCCACGCTGCCTTGCAATGAGTCCCCAACTATCCAGACCGCTTTGCCGGTTATTAGTCAACTTTCCGAAGGAAAACGTAGGCTTATAAGATCACTTTCCTATCTCTGTGTGTGTGTCTGTGAAGGTGTGCGTATGCGTGTATGTGGTTAGCTGTGTGTATCCGTGTGTATGTGTCCCCTTAAAATCTTTTGTACGAGTAGTCTGAATTCCATGAAATTTTGTACACATATAGTAATTTTCAATCTGACTTGAATTTTACACATTTCGTTTACACACTGTTCATATTTTCAAAATGGCGGCCATTAAAAATTGTCGGTCGTGTTACATATATAAAGAACCTTTTTTTATATAATTTATAAAATTTGCTACACATATACTACATACATAGCTGACTTTACTTTTGTGTATTTTGTTTATCCTGTATTAATATTTTCAAAATGACGGCCATTTTTTTATTTTTGCACAATATTACACATCGTAAGAAATTGTTTTCAGAATTACACTAAACTTGGTATACATATACTACATACAACTCTGACTGACGTTTGTGTGTTTCGTTCATGCTGTTGAATGTTGTGTATGTGAGACAGAGTGATTTAGTAGTGTATCATGTGTAACTCTATGGCGGAGGAATATTGGTGGCAGGGAACTTTTTTTTGGTAGTCTGTAAATAAAGATGGCGGATCAATGACATTGCACGCTTGACTCGTGTCTCGGAAATTATTTTTTCCTGGTCCTCCGGTTGTTGTCGCATATTTACTTGTAATATGTATTGTTCCCAAACATTTTTGGTCCTCCGGGCCGGAATACGTAAGCACGTATTTATCGATTCAGCGATCTGTTGGTGTGGTGAAGACTGAAGTAATCAAGCTCGACGTTGTGCGCATCGGCGTCTGTTGCACGGACATGTCAACATTGAACCGTCTCTAATAGTGTGTTGTGACAGTGGCACGGACGTGACTGTGATTATCGTTGTTTTTCCTCAAATCTAGGAGTTTCTTATTAT
>PNEQ01083719.1:0-13045 GCA_003012365.1 Medauroidea extradentata | reverse complement strand
CCCGGACATACCACCACCGTCTGACTCAGCCCAGACACCATCCATTCGAATACCACACTCCCGTCACCAATATCAGTTTGCAGCTCCTCCGGTCATAGATGAGAGAAACATACAGATGGAGTCGTAAGCAAGTCGTAGCGACGTCAAGATTACAGTGTTTGTTCAGGTACCAATATGTCGGAGTTGTTTCGATGTATAATCATCGTCGGTAAAATGAAATACGTTTTTGTGGTGATATACAGAGACATGGTTTTCCGGAAAAATTGCCATAACGAGTTGTCCTTTAAAACATTGTACCTAATGTCCATGTTGTTGGTTTGGTGATTTCAACTCTTTCCATCTTAGGGTTTTGCGTGCAGTATAACAGTGGTGTGTTACTAAGTATAATCTTATCCTTACTGGTCGATATTCAATTGAGAAATCTCCCCTTGCAAGTCACGCGGCCAGCAACCAAGTGAGAACTGAGGATGTGCGCTAATGTGTTGATTGTACAGATATATATATACAAACATACACACACACAATATGTGTAATCTATCATTTGGCAGTTAATCCCTGTCTCGTATTCTTTGCTTCTTTTCTCACCTAGTCTTCTAAGACGACGTAACGTAGGAATACCGTATGTACACAATTGAACTCAGAATATTTTAATATTTTATTCATGTGTTGAAAGAACCATTTTAACTAATTAGGCATTATTATTATTATATATCACGTTAGTATGCCTGTTGAGATTGTATTTTATTTATTCTCAATTAACTAAGAGCAGCGTATAACGCGTGAATGTACTTCATACATCCACCAGGTCGAATCGCACACCGATTTAGTGATGAAGTTCTATTCGTGAGTAAAGGTAGGCACATATAAAGTGAAATAATTGTTTAAGAGAACGTTAGAGAATGCGCGAAAATGCATGATTTTTTTTTCTGATATACCGTGATTTTCAAACGTCCTCAGTAGTAAACCCAGCGTGAAATTTTCAACTGTAGCACATTTGTGAATGAGACAACATTTCACTGCGTGATAGAAACATTCTTAAAACAGATGTTGATGTCACTGGAACTAAAAGGCAATATTTTAGTTTTCTCTGTTAACTTTCCAAAAATTCTTAAATCAAACATAAATTATGACTTTGAGTTAATCCCGATGGTTTTGAGTAAGGCGAGGGTTTTTGAGGTTCTCTGACGACGTCCACTGCTAACGGCAAGACGTGACTGATACTGCCCAGCTTCGCGCGCATCAGTGGCGTTTTCGACCCGCTCACAAGAATCTAAACTGCAGACTGTGATCTCAGACGCTTGGCTTGCCAAGGACCAGAGCGGCCGGGAACGTCCTTGACAGTGAAGTTTGTGACACAGAAGATCCCGCGTGCTTGCAAGTCCATGTGAGCGCATACAAATAACGTCCTATCTTAAGACTCCTTATATAACTGGCACAAGAAGGTTGTTGCAGCGTGTTAGAAGTAAGTTTTTTTTAAAGAAACACTACTAAACGTGTGTTCAATATCTTTAACTATGCTTGTCTATTTTTATCGTCTAATTATCATACTTAGAATCATAAATTTGGGGCACCTTAAAATGGCTGAAAACGGGTGTTTTTTTTAGACTGGTGTCACGTAAAAAATACCAAGTGGAGTTGTAAAACGAAAATAGAGATGCACGCACAGGACTTTTACTACGAACGTTACGAAAATAAAAACGTTGCGTCACTGATTAAATTCGTATAGAAAAGGCCAGCGGCCAAAACACTGCACGCAGTTTCCACGCCCCACGAATAAAGGCGATATGGTTGTTGACGCACTAGCCAATCTAAGTCTTATCGTCTGCAAGTTTTTGTACCTCAAAATCTGCGTCTAGCACCCGCTGTATAGGGCACTTAAATGGTGTACGTGAGTGCCATTACTACTGGCCGCTTCTCTCTGTTAAGTCGAGGCACGTTCAAGAAACTTAAGCTCTATGGGAGTTAGGAAAACGTAGTACCCAGTATAAAGATTTTATTTATTGAGAATAAATTCCTTTATATGTAGCTGCTTAGCTTGTTGTAAAGAAGTGTTAGTTTTAAAAAATGGTTTACGGGAGATTCTAAAGTGTAGTAGTACAAAGTGAAAACATTTCCATCACGAAAAAAAAAAGTATTTTTTTTTATAGTGGCTACAAAATATTTTGTGGGTATTTACACTACAAAATATATTTTGTGGTCACCACAAAAACGTTTTCTTGACACAAATAAAATATTGCGGTCAGCACAAAATATTTTGTGGTTACTACAAAATAATTTTGCAGGGAAGACTTCCAACAAAATTTTTCTTTCAGTGTTTACTGCGTTGTTGTAGTTGAAGAGATGTTGGTCAGTACTTAATGTCTAGATATTCAGTGCTGGTGAGTCACTGCCCGCAGCAGCGCTGGAATGAATGCGCAGGGGGAAACGGGAGACCCCGAGAAAACCCGCCGACCAGCGGTACCGTCCGGCACGATTTCCACATGTGAAAATCCGAGGACCGACCCTACAGGGAATCGACCAGGATCGTATTTGTGGGAGGATAGTGTTCTAGCCACTGCGCCAACCATCGCATTTTTACTGGGAATATTTCTTTTCTATGAGGCTGCATAGCTTGTGGTACAGAAATGTTGATGTACAAAACTAAATTTTAGAAAATAGTAATTATCTGTGATGTTACTTACTTTGTTTTATTTAATGTGTTTTCTTTGGTGACAGTATAATTTTCTCTGTAGCAAAGAAAATTTTTGTTAATACAAAGCTTATTATTATACATTTTATTCTGACTGTATAATTTAGACAAAGATATTATTTTTGTCAAAGCTACTTTGCAGTGGTTCATATTCGAAAACAGAAGATTTTTTTTTTGTGACAGAAAAGCACATGTGTTGCAACAAAGAGAGAGGTTTTAGAGTGTAAGAAACTGGTGAAGTGCCGAGATTTCTGAACTCCACTGCAAACAACTCCACTCTGAAGATCACACGTTCAGCCCGCATCTCATTTCACCCCCACCCCACCCACTTCTTCTCGTACTATTCTCACAGATGTGTTTTACCCGTATGTTCTCACTTCTTCTCACAGACTTTGCGCTATATACCGTGTGTTCATGAAGGTGTGTTACAAACTTTGCGAGATGATTCCTTGCAAAACAATTATGTGAAGTTATGTGAATTATTGAAATTTCTGGTTCGCGCAAATGTTAAGGGCGAATTTTCGTTTGAAAATTGACATTGATAACTAACTTTTGAAAAAAAAAAAAAAAAAAATACAATATGAAGGAATAATAACAAGACCTAAAGTCACTGAAAAAAAGTTATTTATAATATGTGTGTGCGTGCGTGTGTGTAGGTGGTGTGTAACTAAAATACGCTATTATATTTAATCCAACAATTCTGGATACAGCATGCCGGGGTGTTCTCACGTGATGCCAGGGAGAAAGTAAAGATAACTCGGTAAAACCGGGTCGTTAGTGGCGTAAATATGGGACAGTAAAACGCTGCAGCGTCTTTGATTTAACGGTAAATTACGATGCTGGAGCTTATCCCGAAAGTGCTCAATTAGTTTCTTTAAACCAACATACATTTGAACGCACTTTCAATAACGAGTTGAATTGTTTGTAAGAAACTAAATAAAAATCATTTGTCTAGTGGTATAAAACACGACAAACTTACAATCTTATGCCAACGCAGTAAGCCTGTAAAATGCGTGCTTTATTGTTTGATGTCGTATTCTCAAGTGCATCAGCACTCGAGTTACGCTGTGTAATAGAACAGCACGTGTGTAGGTAGAGGAAGGTATTTTAAGCGATTGCATAATGCAGTAAATATTTAACGTCAAGGACCATCATGCACTTGAAGTAAAAAGAATCATGACAGATGTTTGAAGGACGTGGCGAGGTGAATATGTACGTCTCGTGTTCAGTATACCAAGGAACAGGAAGTTTTCGCTAAAATATTTCTGCATCACTTTGTTTCAGTGCCTCGTACGTGGGGACCCCTGTTTTTCGCGAATAGAATTTTGCCCCACTTTGTTTCAGTGACTTACGTGCACATCTGCAATCCTGCTTCATGATTATTGGCAGCGTGTCTTTGTGTATCATTTGACTGAGCCAATTACAATAACGTTCCTGCAAGACCACACGTCTGTGATTTGCCGGTAGAATCCCAAGGCTCGTGACTGTTAAAATATCCTATCAATGACTACGAACTAGAACTGCAGATGTGCACGTAAGGCACCCAATCATAGTGGGGCAAGTTCTTTCCGTGAAATACAAGGGTCCCTACTCATGCGCGCACCTGCAGATCTGCTTCGTGGTCAGTGATTGGATGTTTAGTGTATTTGATTTCTATCTGCAAATCACTGACGTGTGGTGCCGCAGTTAACCTTGTTCTGATTGGCACAGTTAAATGAGTGACGTCTCTACACACATAGACACAGCCAGTAACCATGCAGTAGAGTTGTGTGTGTTCACGAAAGGCTCTGAAACAAAGTTGTGCAAGAATATTTTCGCGAAAGTTTCCTGCCACTGGCGGCTCTATGGTTGTTGCCATAGAGGTCACAAGCTGCAAGCTAGGGTAATATATTAGTTGACGCTGCAGCCGCTTAATATAGACTGATCACATCACAATAAGTAGCCAGTAGATATTTCATTGCCATTGGTACACGGCGGCACGTTCACACGAGTGTACAGCTCTTGGCAATTTATGCCCCACCTTACAACAACCCTCGAGTCGCCACTGATTTCCGTCCCTAATTATACCTTCTTTATAAGTTACCTATTTCAAGAATTTATAACGAACATTTGCTGTAACCACGGTCGTAGAAGAATATGTCTGGACACTCGCCTATCTAACAATGTATTTTGCTTGACCCCCTTGTTGTTTGGTGTAGTTCGCCAAGTCACGAGAATATTGTGATTTATTGGCGTTTCAGTTAGGGCGGTCGGATTCAAACTCCGTAACTTTTTTCCATTGTTAAATTTATAAAGTAAATAAAGATTGCTGGAGCCTTTTCTTAAATTTCTGAGCGAAGGAAGTATTTCACAAATTTATTAAAAATACGTTTTGATAAATTGTTTATCTTAGTGGAAAGGATGTGGGCGGAGTTTGTGTCCGACCGCCCTAACTGCAGCGCCAATAAAACACAATATTCTCGTTAACTTCGTGAACTGCAGCCAAACAACAAGAGAGTCAAGTTTCCAGGCGAGTGTCCAGACCTGTTCTTCTACGGCCGTGGCTGTAACTCATTTTTAGGGACCTGAAAAATTTGCGTTTTGGTTTGGAAACAAGCGTGAATTCAAACATGTGTAAGTTCGTGTCACTTTCTCTATAGGCAATTGCCTTATTTGATACCTTCTGGAGATTGCTGAGCCAATAATAAATAAGCACTAAGTCAGCAAGAATCAATGGGCGACTGCTATCTATTAAACCACACAAATATTATTGGAAGTTAACTTACAGATCAGTGAACTAACCAATGTTTCTGATCTACTCATTATTAAATTTTCCAGATATGACTTAATCAGAAAGCGTATCGCCACATACCAGAATATACCTAAAATAATATAATCTTGCCACTACACATATGTTTTAGAACTCACGTAATTTAATTGATACAGTCGTAATTTTTACTGGAAGTTGTGCAATTTAACAGTATTACTTAATAACTGTGCATTTTTTATTAATTTTATCTATGTTTGTCTGAAAGTTGTATGTGGGAATAATATTAGTTAATTTTATAGTTTACACATTTTAATATTTTGACAGACGTAATAATTAAGAAACAGTTAAGAATACATTGGTTATTCTGTGCGGCTGAATATAGTGTCCGTGACTAGTTGTAAAATTTTTTAGAAAATTAATTTTAACATTCTCGCATATTTTGCATTGTCACAAGTCTGTCACAGTTTAAAATTAATTCTTTTTAAAAATTTTTCTTGAATTTTCTTATTTCCATTATTTGAATTGTCAGCTATAGAATAACGGCCTTTTTAATTCACAAATATTGAGTTATTGATTGGAATTAAAATGCACGTATGTAATTTGGTTTTTACCAGTGAAATACCTATTTGACATATTCCATTCAGTAACATTACCGTGTGGCAGTTACATGATATTTCCCACACGGCAATGTAATTGTTGACGTTTGGTGGAAGGATACATGGTTGGTGTGAAAACAGATCCAAGCTAGAAGCAGGACTTCCAGAAAGTATCAATTACCATACGGCGGGTATAATCATAAGCCTAGTATCAGTGATTGAGAACGATTACATCTCATTGTGGTTGGCTCTTAAGGTCATATTGGATTATTTATTTTTTTCGAATTTATAAAAATCTGAGGAAAACTGAATATGTGATTATACCACAGTGCTATCTACCTTGCGATAAAGTACAGCCATGGCAGTTGAACTTTTGGCTTACATTTAGGCTATAACCAGTCAGACAAATTAAGAATATTTAAAGAATATTGTTGGACTGATTGTACGCTAAATTCTCGTTGAAAGACCAACTGCCACAATTGTACTGAAGCGCAAGATAAATAGAATGCAGGGTATGATTGCAAATTCCAAATTTTTCCTCACAAAATTTCGTAAGAGTTAAAAATATAATAAAACAATATTCATACTAAAACCGAGCCTAAACATGCTGTGTTCCTGAGCTAGTAAATTTGAGTTATGGCAGGATCAGCGTCCAAGCTGCGTTAGATTCTACCTCCTGGCTTCGTGTTGTGACGGTGACCACGACTTCCATATGTGAAAAACACGGCAGTGTAAATCAAATGATAAGTTTGTTTTGGATATCGAGAAAAATCTTATGGGCCATAGTTCTGTTAAAATAGGAATCGCGATCAGGATTGAATACCGGTACCAGCTTCCAAACTGTTAAACGTAGACATCTATACCATCGTAACTAGTATAACTGTTTGCCGATTTAATGTCTATTTTGGTTATCGATCATGTGCAGTAATTCTGTAAGGTTACTGGTAAGGTGCAAATTTTAACCAACCGAAGATTGGGAAAAGGCGATGTTTGTGAAATTGTACTTACAGTAACGGAATTCTTATTGGCTCATTGAAATAGGGCAACCGCTCCACGTTCAAAATATAGCCAGTAATAACCTAATAAGCTGAACGTGTGTTCAAATCCAGCAAACAGTCAAAATTTTCTCGCTATAAACTATATCATTAGAGATAATAGTTTATAGCTGGAACACTTGACTATTTCCTGGATTTCAGCGTACGTTAAGCTTATGTAAATATGATTGGCTTACGCTTACGCGTGGAGCTGTTGCCCCTATTTGACTAAGCCAATAAGAATTCCGCTACTGTAATATTTGATACCTTTTATTGGTCTACAGACAGCTACGTTGTGTCAGACTGTGTCACCCAATCATACATGTCGCAAGAAACCACAGCATTTTCAAGGGTATTATGTTGACACAAATGAAATTCGCGATTTACCATCATTAGAGACATGCAAAATTTGTGTTATCATTTTGTTATTAGACTAAACTTCATTTTCCTATACATAAGAGAGCATAATCTGCGATTAAATTGGCCACGCACTTTATGTGTTGTCATTTACGTGTGATACTTCTCTATGTATAAGAATTCTCCGCGGCAAGTCACGAAAATATCGGCCAGCGGGAGACGTCGAACGAGCAATAGTCACTTGGAGTCTAGTCATCAGTCAGAAAATAACGCGAATTTTGCATGTCTCCAACCATCATCTCTACTTATTTGTTTGAATTGAGAATCTTATGTACCATCTACTATATCGTATTCTTCAAATCAGCGTATCTTCCTACACTCTGTGTGAGTGGCCGATGGTTGTGTACCACAGTGTGTAGTTCTTCACAGACAAATCGGAGACATTCAGTCGTAGTGCACCCGAATTAGCACTGGCCCAGCCAAATAGGGATTTACCAGAAACGTAAGAATAGCGTAGGAAATGGGAACATTTCGTTGAAACCATTCAAATAATCAACTTTCTCCGTGATAAATCATCATCCCTTATTATTGTTTCTCTGCCGGAATCAACATAAAAAAAGACAATATCGCCCTGGAGTAACTTGTAAAATGGCGTAGGTAAACATAAAACGGAAATTATAAAAACAGCAACTTGCTGACAAAAGTGTCAAAATGTAAGCGGCTGAAGATAAAATAATGTGCAGCTTAATTCATATATAGAATTTAACATAGAACGCAGAGATAAAAACATTTTGATAAAAAATTTGCAAGCTTACGTATTTAATATTTTCCACCACTGTAATTTCGTGCCGTTTAATTAATATTTTTTTCCTAAGGGCAGCAGGATAACCAGTTGACATGAGTGATGAGAAGTACTTGTTTTTCGTTTGAAAACTGGCATGGCACTATATATTCCGGCTGTCTAATTTTGAGCGTTTTAGTTTGTGCAGAATAAGTGAGGCTTACATTTCAAATGCATAACACAAACAGTAAACTTCGTCTTTGAAGATTCTAGTCACTGAGTCGCGAGCAGCCCAAAATAATTTATAAAAATTAATTAGGTTTGTTTATTAAATTTAAAATGTTATTGTTATCTTAAATCTCTCCAGGTGTTCCGTCATGATTCGTTTCATTCATTTTGAAGTTTGCGTGTTATAATTGTTATTTCTATGATGTTTTCAAAACAGCTCGTAAAAATTATTTTTAATTTTTTATAATATATGCGGGTGTAGGACATAAAGAAACGTTGAAAACGTTGGTTTATATATTTTGCTTTTTAGAAGTCTGCATGTTAAATCTTACAGCTTTACGGGAAAACATTTCGCACGGATGACGCATTCCTGTAG
Source organism: Medauroidea extradentata (assembly GCA_003012365.1). Classification (NCBI taxonomy): domain Eukaryota; kingdom Metazoa; phylum Arthropoda; class Insecta; order Phasmatodea; family Phasmatidae; genus Medauroidea; species Medauroidea extradentata. The sequence continues at coordinate 4,235 of PNEQ01083719.1, read as the reverse complement.
TGCAATTTCTTGCAACAGAATAAAATGGGCGAAGTTTAGTCGTCAGAGCTTGTACATCAGAAATACGCCGGGAAAAATTATTTGCTGAAAAAGGTAATGAAAGATGTTTCTTTTTTTTATAGAATTTGCCTTATATATATATATATATATATATATATATATATATATATATATATATATATATATATATATACCTCGCCCTCTTAAACTGATACAATACAAATTCTCCCGTTCGCGATCCTATTGCGACTATATATATATATATATATATATATATATATATATATATATATATATATATATATACGTATTTTTAATTTGATGAATAATGTGAACTTCCATCAAAGCATTCATATATGTTCAGTGCATTACAGTTTGTAGGTTATGCATACAGCTACGATTTTCTCGCGTTAATATTTTGGCACCATTTTGTTTGAATACCTTACGTTCACATCGGCCGCTTTGCTTTATGGTTACTGGCAGCGTGTCTTTCTTCAGACACGCCTCTTATTCAGAATAACATTATTGTGACATCATACGTCTGTTATTTGCTAGTAAAACCCCGAGACAATTGAGAGTTCAAACATTCAATCACTGGCCATGAATAGGGCCCAGTATTTTTCGCGAAAAGATTACGTGCGCACCTGCATCTCCGCTTTGTGGTCAGTGATTGGATGCCTTAACACACAACGTCTGGAGGTTAAACTCGCAAAACACAGGCGTGTTGTGTCACAGTTATCCATGTATTGATTGGCACAGTCTAATGAATAATAACTCTGCACAAAAACACTCTGTCAACAATCATGAAGTTGAGATGCAGGTGTGCACGTAAGACACTGAAACAAAGTGGGGCAAAAACCTTTTTGCGAGAACTACCGGGCCCTAACCATGAAGCTAAGCTAAAGATGTGCGAATAAGTCATTGGAACTGAATGGTACATCTTTTCACCACAAAATCGTGGACCCAGTTATACGGTATAAATATTCATTATCATATTGTTAAATCTTAGTGGGTCTGTAATAGCAGCCCTTTCCACCTTATGCTAACTGAAGTAGTCTTACGAAGAAGGGTGCAGGGGAATAGAGAAATGAAACGCGACAAGTGGCGGAGATAGCAGGATGAGTATATGATACAAGACGAAGACACGTCACTAAAACAAACTGCTTTTTCCACTCAGGAAACTTCACGACACTTCCTGTTGTTGCCTTAAGACTGTTTGAGTGTGAAATTCTAATTTTATGCTTCTATGACGTAATGTTAGTGTTGTATCTGTCACTAGTGTTTAAAATTTCTTCTTATGGAAAATTTTACAGTGCTTAGTATTCAACATAACGGCAGGGTAAAACTAAAAATTGACATGTTAAGGGTGGATACACCCTATATAAACCAACGAACTTACTCTAATGCAATAGTTTGCACTGAAATATGATGTCACGGTTTTCGTTACAATATCTACGGCTTTACTCCTGATTACAGTGATATCAACTTTGTAGCTACACGAATTGTCAACTCGTTGTGCTATATGTTGGCAGTTATTTCTAGTGTGGCGATTTTAATGAGTACTTGAACATCCTTTTAAGAGACTTGACAAATGAATAAAAAATATCGTTGCCGCAGCGTACATGGCCTCTCGTAGTCACCTTAGAATGCTCGTAGCCTGAGAACACACAGGGGTTCGTGGGTTATCTCAGAGGAAATAAAGGTATCGAATAGTCTGAAGGATTAACTATGTTATAATGCCAACCTAAGCATCTCTGATGTTCTCTGGCCGTAGCTATGGACAATAATGTTATGAAATAAGCAATAATTGCAGTAAACTTTGACACTGGTGAACCTATGAGGAAGGCAGCAGCGACACCGAGTGTGCGAGCAGACATCTATAAATGTTTGAGCAACTGAATTATCCGACGAAAATTAATTTGTGCGCATTGTGCACAAACCAAACCATAATCAAATATAAATTGCTGAATTGGTTTCCTTTGCAAGTGCAATTCAAGTGCCTACTGGCGAGATACAATTTGGTTTATAATAAGTAATAATGTAGAAAAATACAGGAAACAAAAAGTCTATTCATAATTATCTTATTGCAATTGAAGGGAGTTTAATTTAAAAACTATTCACTAACACAGTTTGAGTTAGACATTTATTAAAGTTGCAAAATGTTGCTGACTGAAGTTTTCCAAATGTAACTTTCTACTCGTCTGAAGTTATACAAGTAATTTTGCTGACTGTCGCGATACTGAATTTCCACAATAGCTCTTGAGCGAAAAAAGTTAGGAATTTCATTAGTTTTTATTTATATTATAGTGTAGCCCTGAACATCATGCTTATTTAAGGGGTTATTTTCGAAGAGGGCTTCGAATGTTTCACATTTCTAATATATGTTAGTAAAATACACAAAAAAATAAATTTGAAGCAGGCTAACACTGACGTTTGTTGCTATTTAATAATACTAATGTTTCACTTGAGTTTAATACCAATATATTAAATAATCAAGCAATTTCTTTCGTTCTTTGCCATGGATGCCTAACACAGAGGAAAATGTTTGCAGCAGTTAACCATACGTAAGTTTTTATATGGCGAAACAAAAATATATTTTATCCAACAAAATTTTTGTTGGATGAACAATCTGTGAATGGCGTAACAAATTGGTTTTGCTGTCTAACAAAATTCATGTTTAACGGGACTAAACCCTCCTGTTGAGGTTACAAAATCAGCCAGGCAACCATATATTTGGTAGTTTCAACGTTTACACTGTTGTTTCGCCATATACGAACTACGGTTGACTCAACCAAACCTTTTCTCTGTGCAGATATTCCGTTTAAAGTTTTGGAAAGCCTGCGACATAACGCTGGTATGCGGAATTCCCAGAGTTTGGCCGGGACTTAAATTTAGCCGCGGAGGAACCGCTTGAAATACAGAGTGTGTGTATAAAATGTTCGTCACGACCTCCCGCAGCCTACAGGCGAGCGACGGCCGTAAAATAGCTGAACCTATACCCTGCGTGCAGCGTGCGCATGCGTCACGGACGACGGACGGAGGTAGGCATGTTGGGAGGGATGTATGAAGGGGTAGAGAGGGTAGGAGAGTAGCACGAAGGAGGAAAGTGGTCCAGAGGCCAGCCTCCACGGCGCGTTGCACCACCGCGGTATGTCGTAAGAACTGTGCTTGCGACACGACGGACAATGAACCTGCGTTCCTCGCGACGACCGCCCATCACTCACCACCGCGTCTCGTGTAAAGCCACTGTCGTGTGGTGTAGAACAGCCCCGGGCTAAGGTTGATTCTACTACAGGCTAGAAAGAAAATGTGTTTTCTTATTGGAGAGTTTTGAAAATAGACCATTTCTGCCACTAGTGTTAAAATTTTCATAGGAACAATCCATATAATGAAAGCTACTTAAATATAGGAGACTCAGTTTATTTTAGTTTTCTTTTTCTTTTTCCTCATTAAAACTATTTCGTTTCTGTCAACCTTAAGCTTATTAAATATGCGACTGTAATGAATGTACGTTTGCGTTTGTGTATATGTATTATATATATCTATAATATGTATATATTGTATAATATGTACATATTATATAATATATAGTATAGTATGTAGTACATATATTATATAATATATATGTTTATTTATTTCTGTATTAATCTGCCTGTATGAGTGTATGGATCTGTGTGTGTGCGCGTAGACTGTCTTTGTGTAAGAATATGCTTTTATGTGTTTGACTTATTATAGATTGTAATTTTATCTTTTTTACATGTACGTATGTGTATTAGTATATGTGTGTACGTATGTGCATATGTATTTACATGTTTACGTATATGTGTGTGGTATGTGTGTATACAGGGTGTTTCTAAATTCGACCATCAAACTTTGGCAGCTAATACCTAATGAAAAATGAAGTGGAAAACATACAGGACACACAGTACCTAAACCGAATAGTACGGGAGCAATAAGCCCTTTAAAATTCAAATTAGAATCAGTTTTTTCTCGAAAAATCGGAAACCATATGCGACGAAAGGACAAAACCCAGATTAGTGTTTTATGTTATCGAGATCTGTAATCCCACAGCAAATGCTCGTTCTAGAATTCCGCCATTATGCAAATCACAGGGGTGACCACCCTTGTATGTCGTCAAACTTTTGCACTGTCTAGATATGGAAGTATTTGAGGACGAATACTTGACGAGCATGACATGCATAACAAAAAAGGTCCTCTTGTTGCAAGTGTGTAGG
>PNEQ01083718.1:0-19335 GCA_003012365.1 Medauroidea extradentata | reverse complement strand
ACAGAATCAGAGATGTTAGAACTGGTATACTATAGAAACACGTGCTTTAGAACAGTCGTATAATAGAAACACACATCTAAGAACTGTCATACTTTAGAAACACATAATATAGAACTGGCATTGCTTAGAACATTCTGTCTTCTGTGTTTCTGTCGTATGTGTTTCTACCAAGTGTGTTTCTAACATCAGACAGCACCCCACTTTGCGACACTAGCCTCCTGCTTAATCGATCCTGGTTCGATTCCCGACGTGACCTCTCCAGATTTTTTATGAACTTGGCGGACGTTGCCGTTGGCAGGCGGAGTATTTTTCGAGGCACTCCCATTTCTCCCGCTATTGCATTCCTCCGGCGCTCCATACTTACCACATGTCCTTATAAGTGATCCACTCCACTAGTAGTAAATTTTTCCGTTGCCGTCTATGCACACTTTGAGTCTCTCGTATAAGTTAAATGTCTAAAGCAAATAGTTTCCCAACAGTATTACTTACTACTACTATCACTACTACTAATAATAATATTAATAATAAATGTAAAGCGAAATGAATATAAATACCCTGAAAGCACTAACAAAAATGAAACCAACACGGTTGAAGGCCGCTAAAGAGTGGGCAGAACTTCAGTCGAGTATCGGTCGCTTAATGCAACCGTACAGCAGTCTTGAATTTCTTCTGCGTACGAATAGTATACACGAATGTTTTTTGTTGGGCCGGTGTGTTCCTGTATTTTCACTTCTTATGTTCATTCTTTGTTTTCGGAAGGGGGGGGGGGGGGCAGAAAGCCAACACTAACATGTTTACCGTCATTTTTAAGCGGGTAAAATCCGTTTCAGGGTATTTAAGGACGCCGCCTTTACCTTGGACGGTTTTGTTCGTTAGAGACTCAGAAGAGACGGAGCTATAAGGGCAACATTGAAACGCGCATCAAATGCCGCATCGTCACGCGTCGAGCGCTGAACTAGTGTGCAAGGTTCCCGCCGATCCATTTTACTATGGGTAGAGATGATGGTACATCGCGGGAAAACTTGACTGTTTGCTGGATTTCAACATACGTTCAGCTTACCAGAATATTACTGGCTTTCGCTTGTACGTGGAGCTGTTGCTATATTTCACTAAGGCAATAAGAATCCCGATATTGTAATATTTGACGCCTCTTATGGTTCTATGCCATAATCTCTAACAATCATCTGTAATAATACCTTATCCGAGGTGGTGGAACCGTTTCGGCTGTTTTCGCATTTTCAATCGGCTACGTCCGGACCGAACGCGAATCTGCGCATGCGCCAACAATTTAGCATGCCGCAGAAGCGTGGAGTTACTGCCCCACATAGTCGGCGCTTTTTCGAAAGTTTATGAGGGGAGGGTAGGTTAGGGTAGGCCAACCAAAATTCCAGTTTAAGTTGTTCGAAACCCAACCTGAGTGAAATTTACCCGTATTGAAGGTCCACCTGACAGCCTCTCAAGCAGGGTAAGCGGCGGTTAGCAGATGAAAGTCTCCGTCTGGGGCGAAAAAAAATGTAAACAGTAGACAACCAAAACCACAACAGGCGTTTGCAAAAAATCAGCCATTGGAGTAAGGTAGGTTATTTTAGTCACGCGACCCGCTTTTGTCGATCATTTAAGAACTTTAAGAACGCCTTTATTGCCTTTCATTGCAAGTGAGAAGTTGATCGAGAGACGTCAGTTGAAATTCTAAAACGTGTTAATGTTGTTCGGATTAAATTTCGAACACGTTAAACTTGAAATTTTGGCTGACCTACCCTATCCTATTGAATTCCCATAAGCACCTCTAGATATAACGGCACATTCCACGCCCATCCATGCAATGGCGCTAACCAATCGGCGAGGCTTGAAGCACGTGGTAGGATGCGCACACACAGATATAAAGCAGTTCTTATCTTTATTACTATGTCATTAGATGATAGGGTGGCCCTGAAAGTGGCTAAAGGCGATCCGAGTACGTAAGACTGGACGTCAGTTCAGTGCCGTACTCTAGAAGCTGTTATGTGTCTAATGCGCGTGCCTAGATGGCCCTTATCGTCCGCTCAGGCACTTCTCGACCTTGGAGACGCAGTAGACCGTAGTGGCATCTAGCGGCAGACGCTGTGTGGCGTAACCAGTTCCTACAAGTAAGTAGGATGAGGGCGAATGGAAATTACGTATAGACGGTTCGGGATAAAATGAGCACTTAAGGGCTTGTTCCCGAGTTTTTTTTCAGACTGATGGCAATAACTCAAATATTTTTTAACCAAAAGTTTTGAAAAAATTTGAGTCAATGTGCAATCACACGATGCACAATACTGTGGACGCGTTTTTTTTAAATAATGTACCATTCGCCAGCAAAAAAAAAAAAATAATTTCCTTCATTTTTGCTTATTTTCACGACGAAAAACGTGGTACTTTGGGTAATGAACTCTAAAAAACCATTCAGTATAATTCTACAAAAAAATTCAGCTACAAATTATAACATATAAGTGTCAGAACTGTGCAGCGAAATTTTGATATGAGTATTAGGTAGCAATAAAAAAAAATATTTTCGAAATCACTGCAAAACTCCGTAATAAGGCCTTAAGAAATCCCTGCTAAATTTCTATTTTCAGCAAGTTCGTATCTTTCCGCGCATAGGGACTAACGACGAGAAATGCCTAAACTTTTTGGACGCGTCACTTGATGTTTGCGCGTCTAATATAAAATGTGCAGTTAGTAGGTAGGGCCTACCCATATAGTTTGATAAAAAAATTTATTAAATATATAAAAAACTAGTATGTTGAATTAAGTTTATTTTATTTCAGCACTGTTACGTTTCAATAGGAAAATACACGGAACTTCTTACGGCAATTCGTTGCCAACCATTCAAATAATAAGGTAACTATTGTTAATGTTTAATTATATGCATTGACACCTAGTGATTTTTTTTTCAAATGTTAAATATTTAGTACTCACTTTATCCTGAGCGAACTATAGTAGACATAGAATGCATGCAGTGTTGCGTCCAAAATCATCGTGAACGCAGAGAAGAAAGTTTATTCACAGCGGTTATAATAATTGGCAGAACCATTGATTTTTGGTGAAAATAATTTACACCAGTATGTTTCAGTGACTTACGTGCACACCTGCAGCTCTGCCATGGTCAGTGATTGGATGTTTCTAACTCTCAGCCTCTTGGGATTCTAGCTGAAAATCACAGACGTGCGGTGTTGCAGTAACAGTATGTTACAGTTATGTAATTCTCATTGGCACAGTCAAATGAGCGACGCATCTGCACAGAAACATCCTGCCAACAACCATTAAGTAAAGCTGCAGGTGTGCACGTAAGGCATTGAAGCATGTTGGCGCAAAATTATTTCCACCAAAAATAGTTTGCTCTAATAACTGCATTCAAGTCACGAAATAATTTCCCCTGGCATATTTACTATGCTCGTCTATGACGATTTGTAAAGACTTTGACAGTTCGTTATGTGTTACAAAATATTCTAAATCTATACCGTAGCTATTCATTACTGAGCTTTGCTGCTAACACTAAAAATAAATTCGAGTTTCGTGTGTATTTACTTAAAGTTTTGCCTTGTCCTAGCAGCGAGGGGGGAGGGGTGATGGTAGAGCGATCTTATTCACATGGCAAAGTGCCTTAAACTTAAGGTTGAATTGTTGGAAGAATTTCAAAACAGAAAACGTAAGTATGACTAGTATTAATTCACTCTATATTTTTTTAATGTACCGTTTTCACGGGCGTAAATGCACATAAAATAAAACATGTATGATATCGACATTGGTACTGTTTTCGTTATTTGTCGAACTGGGTGCTAGGATGGACTGAAAACGTGGTGTATAGGGTAGCAGGAGGGGTGGGGTGAATTTTCTAGTGAGTCACCGAAATGTTTCTCATGCATGGGTAACATTCAATTATTACAATCACCAGTACACCCTAGTCATTACTAGGGACAGGAACATTTCGCGAATTCAATGACCTGCAGGCTAGAATCCATTGTATGTAGGCCTACTATGTATACTCAAGCCCCGTCTATTCGTTCATTGTCTGTTGTTCCACTGAGTAGCAGCTAGTAGACAAACGGTCGGTGCTTGAGTATGCATAGTACAATGGATTCTAACATGCAGGTTATTGAATGTACGGAATTTTCCTGTCCCTAGATTACAACCTTCATGCTACTTATTGTTATTAATTCAGTAAGTTACTTTTTCAGCCTATTTATCTTCAAACTAACTCTTTGTTATGCTATACATTTTCTGACTGGCCACTCTCGAGATACGATATAGAAGTGTGCTATATTTCTTTCATTGATGTGGGTAGGAATGTGCAGAATCCGCGTTATTTTCTGACAACAGACTAGACTGAAACTGTTATGTGTTCGCTCGACGTCTCTCATTGGCCGACAATGTCGTAGCCTGCTGAGAGATCCCTTCTAGCAAATAATTAAAAGCCCAACGTTAAAGTGACCAATATCATGTAATGTGCTTACATACGTAACTGTCATCACGTAAAGGCTCGTGCCTAATAAACACACAGATTGTACTCGGATATGTACAGGATATTGGAGAATAGTTCATCACTGAGTAAAACGAGAAATTTGCGTGCCTCTTAGATGTGGGTAGTTGAATGCATGAATTGTCGTGATATCAAGAGTAGTCGACTTTCTTGGCGTGTACAGTGTTTTGTACCAAACCAGTTGTAGCCCAACTATTGTGAAATTATTTCAGTTACCGGTTCCTGCATTTCGCGTTGTATTAGTTCGGCAGTGTTTCTTCCAAAATGTTTTGAGGGGAAGTTAAACGTATTCCTCGATAGGAAGACGTCTTGCGTTTAGACACGATAAGACAAGTGTTTAGCAGGCATGTGTCGGCCTTAGTAGTGCCTGCACGCTTCCCCCCCCCCCCCCCCCCAAAAAAAATAAAACTGTTCGTGATTCGATTTCACAAAATTCAAAGCGGCGAAATCGTTATGATAGGAAATTGTTGCCAACATATATAGTTATAACTCTACTATGATCTACATTTCTTCCTGTTTATTCTCAGTAAATTTATACCTACACAACATTTATTATGATTAGTCGATTTTTGCTGAATTTTTAAGTTTTTCTTAATTATTAATTATCGACCTACAATTGAAGGAGTTATGCAGAAGGGACCCGACCCACAGTTCACTGGAACTGAGATCTGATATATTCAAGTTCTAAGTTTTCTGTGTGTATCTACACCTTGTATAAACCAGTTTTTCTTGGCTCGTATAATTCTTCCAATATATTGTGATTTAATACTTGTGAGGTCTCTTAAGACAAATCTCGTACCTTCTGCTGCTTGGTATCTCGGAATAAATTACTTTGTTAGTTGGTTCCTTTCTGCTTAACTCCGTCCAACTGAAAAACCAAAATTTTCAGGGAATTACGTATATGAAAACAAAATATTTGATACGTAGCGCCTAGATCCATTACAAATAGTAAGGACTGTAGAAGCCCTTACAATGAAATAAAGTGCGAAAAGCAAATTTTGTGGGATATTGCGAAAAGTATTTGCTTTAGAGGAACAAAATGTGTTATGTATAAAGTAAGTAAATCGAAACATGTGTTAAAATATAGTTATCGTGCGTCGCACACGTCCCCTTTCATGGGGAAAATAGGGGTTTGCACTATGTTGTCGCAGACAGTATGGTTACTGTGACTGAAAAGTGATGTTTGATGTCACAGTAATCAGTCAGTGTGTCGTAGTTAGACATAACGACGCTCTTGTTTCAACTCTCTAGGACCCCCTCCCCCACAGTTGTAGCTACTGTGTCCTGATGGGTAGGCAACTCTTCTTAAACCAGGGTGTGAACACACGTAATTTTCCGACCATCCTTTGCTTCTACAGTCATGGATATTTGAGATGGACCATGCGTATCACGTATCAAATATCTTCTTTTCACGTCAGCAGTACCCTGGTACAGTTTGATCACATGTTTCTGAAACACGTGTAAAGATGAATTTCATTTTACATGTTTCCTGTAGAACTTATGTTCAGTCACACTGTTTAGTTTCAGAGTACACACACACTCGCGAATTATGTTGTTTGCATTACATTTTAGGTAGTAAGAAGAGCATTACTTTGTGCCGTAACAGTCTGCTTGGGTTGACGACGATTGAAATAGAATGTAAAAATAGGCCGGACGGAGTCTATTCCGGCCTCCGGCTTGTTTTCTTAGCGATATAAGTGTTCCCTCGCAGTGGGTGGGAGCAGGGCGAAACCTCTGCGGGAGTTGTGATCTTATCTGGCGTGAAGTTGTGAGCTTAGTGAAAACTGACTGTCTCAGTGCGTAATTAGGCTGTTCTCTCGCCTCTTTCCTCATTTTGTTCGTTCCTGTTCTTGCGAGAAAAAAGAAACCCCCGGTGTGGTTGTAGATATGAGAGTTATTTTGCAGAGAGAGACTAGCTGCAAGGAATCATATGAGTTATCTGACGATCATGAAGTGACGCGTATTGATATTCATAACGTGTAGCTAAATACGAGAGATCTTTGGGCACGAATATTAGGCAGTTTGGTTCGTGATGGAATGAAATATTGTTTTTGACAAGTACCTAAAAATGACGTAAAAACACAGGCACACAAAAAAATAGAGGCAAAGTTGGCTGTTGTCAACAGATATGTAAGGAACTCTCTTATCGTGCCAACTTTGTGTCGATGTTGTATACATATCCGTGTTTTACAGTGCCGACGCTATTATTAGAATCTCGCTAATGTTAGGAAAGTAACCGTCTTGCTGCAGCTTGAGTGCTTGATATTTACAAGCGCAGGAGCGCCAAGTATTGTGGACAGTGTTGTATGCGTTATAGCTATGTAAGTGAGCTTTACGTCTCGTCGACAGCGAAGCCATTAGTGACGGTGACACATGATTTGGTACAATGACAGGAACCGGGAGAGTAGTCGGTCGTGGCCTTTGTTAAGGCCTACAGTGATTTCGGGAAACCATGTAAACCGAAATCAGGATGGCCGGAGCTGGGGATCGAACCCGGATTCTCCCGAATGCGAGTCCAGCGTGTTACCGTTGCGCCGCCTCGCTCGGTATTCGTAATAGTGTTTACACAATTGAAAACGTATGCAGTAAGAAGCATACTTAAGGCGGCCGCCTGGTGAAGGGCATGTTTGTGGGTGTGTGGCGAGAATCAGTGAGGTGCTATGAACTATGCCGGACTGGACATGTATTGTGATATCGCCTTCACGCCCAGAGTTGTAAACGCGGGCTCGGTGTTCCCGCCGTAACGTTCTTACTGTGGCATTTTAAGAATGCGTGGTAGATAAATAAACGCTGAAAACATCAATTGATTTCTACGCTTTTTTCGAAGCCAATATGGAAAAAATACTCAATGACAATCCTACATAATTGTATTTGCCAACTTTATGAGTAAAAATGTATCTAAAATTACTAATTCGTTAGGCGTGATCTCTTGCGCCGCAGTTAAATGCACGAGGTTCCGGCGTCAGAGATTGTGCCTCAGATGTTCGTATCACTGGAAGCAATTTTGTTTAAAACATAGGCTAAAACTATTGTCTAGGATTGCTACTGTTTAGTTTTCGCAAATTGGCTTCAAGAAACCTACAGTTATAGATGAATTCTTTTAGCGTTTAATTATGTACCGCGCCTTCTTAAGCGGTCACCATATCGTTTTATTGAACGCGTCATTGCAGCTGAGTCCAACGTAATGAAGACCTCAATTTCAGACAAATCCAGTACATATGCCATGAGAAACAACCGCCTGGAAAACCCGATTTTAGCCAAGTTTAAGGGCTTTAAAATAATCCTTCCAACGTGCGTGATGACATAAAAGTCATATCTACAAGTAGTCTGAAGTTGTCCCTCTTTTCGTAGATAAGCATTGTGGACGCACATTTACTGGTCTCTAAGAAAAACCGTAACTCCACGTACGCTGAACGCAGTTTGAGCGACAGTCAGGCAGTTGCCTAGGCCATAATGGTCGTAAGTATTTATACTGTATTGAACACAATGCACGTAATTAAGTGCGACTAGCTAAAATCGTACATAGATACCTATAAGCATTTACACAAGACAAGTATCAAGAAAAACTGGAATAACTTCAACCAGGTAAAACTTTTGCTTCAATACGTGAGAGCCGAGGCGTGAGCAGGGATAAGTATATATATTATATTCGATGTGGCTTAGTACATGCCCAACAATGTGTGTGACACCAATGACTTTTCTGTTTATCTCGGTGAAGCCTACATTGGTATGTGATCTTTTAAGTAGTTTTTAAAACACCCTAAAATTTTGAACAAGTGAGTCTTCTCATTATCAAAATCACTTGAAACGTCATCTCATAATTTTTCTCTTGCATTTTCTTATCAGTAGCAATATTCTTATATTTTCACTGCAGGAAACGGTTTCTGTCTGAAAGCGATATCGTTATAAATGGCTGAACTCCGCCGAACTTAATTTAGCATGTAAATTCCTATATCTTGACTCGCGTCAGGATGAATCCCAGGCAAGTAGCTGCACAAAAATTCTATGTGCACAATTACAAAGTACTTGCATAAGTAGAACCAATAGGAACACACATTCAATTTTATACCTTTACTTCTTCTGGCTGTATTTATGATTTCGAAAGCCATGGTTAAATACTGAAGCAAAACTATGAGGAAATAATAATTACGAGACGCGTAAACAACACCCCCCTTGTAGCCTATTTACTATTTAAGAATATCAATTATGACGCAAAATGCATTTCTTTACCGTAAAAATTCGTAATCTTGGGTGTATTTTGCTGGTAAAATTAAGTTGGCGTTTATAAGTTGGATGTGTGTGTGTGGAGGGGGGGGGCTGTTTATATTTGGCCTAATGGGGAGTCCTCTTCTTTTATTTGATTGGTTAAACTTACTATTATTACTTCTGAATTTAAGCAGTAAACAGGAACGATTCGATTGAGTACATTTCGATGTAAACCAATGTGATGAAACTATTTCTAAGTTGTATTGCTTTATTTATTTGTATATAATGTGTTTATCGTCGGCTTACTCCTAAAACCTCGTTAGTCCAGATTGTCCAAGCTTACATACCAGGTGAATATAGTGATAATTGTCATGGCGCTTCTAGTGTAAGTCTACTGTGCGTTAGTTTTCTTCTATGCTCAAATTAATAAAACCTTGTATCTATTGTATTTGTTCTATTTTCTCTCCTCTAAGAAATAGACTTACAAGATTTTAGAAGTAAGCCGACGTCATACACTACTAGATTCAGCTCTTGGCTGGTTATTCTTAAGTTTTTTAATGTGCGAACCAGTAAACTTAACGTGAATTTGGTGCCGGCAACCTCAGTCTGTGTGACTACGCATTATGCTGGGCGCGAAAATGGAAATGCGTAAGTGCAACTTCGAACGTTGTTCCCGCAAGGTCGTAACTGTAAGTGGCTTTCGAAAGTAGTTTTTAACAGTAATTTTGCAGACAATAATAATATCAGTTACCTACGTTTCACGTTCCTAAATTCTGACGTAATAACGCATTTTACTGTCATTATTATTTTGTTGTAAATTTTGTATGGAATACAATGCAAAATTTCGAAGTTGCAAAAATCCTCCCCCCCCCCCCCGTTTTTTTGGGGAGGGCGTTGAAACACTAAATATCTTCCTACCCTCGCTCACTTCGGAACATTGGTGGTTTCCACACATTTAGGTATAGGGTTAACAACAGGGATGGTTGTTGTGAACAGGCTTGTAACTTTTAGTCACCTCCGAGAACTGTCGCAGCGTGGAACACATGCGGAATGAAGGTGGAGGAGAAAACAGGAACATCTCGAGAAAACTCCTACACCATGGCAGCTTTCACCACACTCTGCAAACGAGAATCACCGCCCGTAAATTCCCATGGATCGAACCCAAAACCCCTAGCGACTAACTACACATAATACTGGTTTCATTACCTTTTTGTAGGCGGCACCCGTGTTGACCTTGGAGTTCGCAAAGCCGTCCTGACAACTTACCGCTCCCGTGCTCTTTTTGTCGATATTCGTTTTCAGTACCAGTGACGTAAGAACACTTCACCAGAGACGCGGGTAGCTTTTTATCGTACCGGAGTGTGCCCAGGGATAAAAGGAGATGTGATTGTAAAAAGTGCGATACTCTACCATGCTCACAAACTTAGAGAAGGGAGGGGGTAGACACATGTGTTTTTCGACAGCGACATGTGCGGCCTACATCCTTGCTACAAAGAGGAAAAACTAAATCGGTTATGACGCATGTGTACGTGTGCATCCGCTTAAAATATAATGCACGTACTTTGGATCACATGACAGATATTTAGCTATAAATATTTTTTCTCCAGTTTTGACTGTATATAATTTTAAGGATTGATTTTTTTTCGTGCATTTCCTGAAATCACAGAAGACATATTACTTTTATAGCAAAACTGTTAAGGACAAATAATATACTACAATTAACTATCGTTATAACAAAAAAAAAGTCTTGATCTGATAATTTGTTTCGAAAGTATAAACAATTCTGTAAAGATCTGTGTTCTCCAACTTTGAGGAGGCGGTGGAAGGAAACTGCATAAGGATGAGCGAGGACTTTTGGGCGAATGCTGCTCTAGTGTTGGTCTATCATCTGAGGAAAAATCAGTTTTACCCTTTTTTTTTTCGGACACAAAATATGGGCTATACTGCCGGAAGATGCATTGACTCAAATTCAAAGATCGAAGGTTTTCAAACAAATCGCATATGTTTGAGACGATGAAGTATAGCAAAATAATTTTACTTCAGAAAAAATATTAATTAATTATCGAAAGGAAAACGCCTAATTTGACCTCACCAAGCTCACCTAGCAGATTGTGTTTTGATTCAGTAAAAACGTTTTTACAATATTTTACTGAAAAAGTTCAAAAGATATTGCGACAATTAATATTGATTCATTTTGTTGTACTGTCGATATATATAATATTTTCCAACCAAACTCGAACTAAAAGTCATGTCGTAGTTCTGTTCGAAAACTGCCTAACGTGAGTGATGTCAATGACACTCTTACTGCTCCTGCCTCACACATACAAACGCAACCTATTTAGGGAGGCCCCTTAATGTTGCGTCAAAAAAGTATAGAACCACCAGTGCAAGTCGCATACAGGCGCGCTGTCGATAAGAAAACGACATGTCAGTTCACAAAATTGCATCTGCAGGCTATGTTGAGGTGTAATACACGTGCTTGGTCGCCCTTAACGCTTCCAGGCCTCGGACACGCAAAGTAAAACGGCAGACACACTATAAGTCTTAAACGTGTTTATTTGAACACATTTGGCAGCCATGTTTGATCGCGTTTGAAGCTATAGTCCATTCATGATAAAGTTAGTTAGCACTTGCGACATTCTTTTTAGATGTATTTTCAACCTGTTTGTATATTTCTACCAAATGCAAATGTAAACGTTATCATGTGTAGGGTTCTGAAGATTCGAAGGAAAAAAATCAGGAAAAATGGGGGGGGGAAGGGGGAAAAAATTTTCCTTTTGATGTGAGAATGGGAAAATTTTGATATTTTTTCATTAAGAGAAAAAAATTACAGGAAATTGGAAAAAAATTTCAATAAAAATTATTATACTGTTTCTGAATTACAAATCTGGATGGTATACGTATTTACATTCGGGCCTACCTGCCAATACACATAGTACCCTACTACGAAAATGAAATAACCAGTAAATGTAACAGAAAACTTGGAACAGAAAAATGAACAATATGCACATGAATTAACCAGAAATAGTTATCATACTCATACTTACAGTCTCGTCAGGAAAACAGTTTCGATTACAACAAAAACGCTTTGTAGTTCAGAATCACAAGTAACACACTAAGATAATTATTAATTGTCTTGCTACTTGCATAAACTGGCTAAATGGTGAACTTTGCTGTTGTTTTACATTTATCTTCTTTATGATTTGCAGTTTTCTTCTTGTGAAACTTCCAATTCTATGATACGTTCAGAATGAATCAGACAGGCCAATTCTCCGCTTTTCTCCTTACTTTATTGACCTTATATAAGTTAATATATATATTATTTAGCCACCACAGGTTTAGTATAGTTTCACAATGATTTTAAAGAATTTTTTCCAATTTTTTCAGAAAATTTGGGAATAAAACCTATTTTTTTCCTAGTTTTTTTCCTTTCACAAATTTTTCTGGAAATTTTGGAACCTTAATCATGTGTAATATATTTAATTTACGGTGTTTCTATTTACATACGGCGGCAATATACAAACCAACCGAAAATATTTCCAAGGAAGGGAAGCAATTGGACAGTGCTCAGATTATCGCGAATGTTTGCAAGGTTACGTGCCTAAATCGAATAAAATAAGTGAACTTTCTGACCTTAACATATTTGGAACCGTAAATGTACCATATTTAATTATTCACATCTACACTCAACATCCGTGACTTTAATTCCCATAATGCATCTAACGATAATGCTGCTGTGCGTGTAAAACGAATATAAACGCTTTAAACCTAAAGTTGATTAAATGTAATGACTGCAAAGTATCGAACCAAAAAGCAGCCGTAGTTTTTACACAGCTCCTTACTCTAATTAGCCAATAGAACAGCAGAGAATATATGTCGACCGAAACTATACGGAACAAGTTTTCTTACAACGAGAATAGAATTACGATCTAAATTCGTTCGTAGATCGTGTGACCGCTCCATGAAGCTGAACATGTTTAAGTGAAGTAGATGACCGCACCTAAGTCCAGCATGCGACGGATGTTGTTTCGGTGCCCTGAACCGACAATGACCCTGAAGGGACGATTCCTGTTGGCGGGCGACTGGAGTGTCTGACCCACTTTGTTCGTCGTAACTGATACCTCAGCGGCCTTCAGTGTCCTCGCAGATGTGGGAGCATTATGTAAGCTTCTCTTGAGATCATGTGACAAGGTCGGTCTGGTCAACTCTTTTGTTTCTCAAGGTTTACGGACTTTTCAGTTTACTTTTTCGTGGTGATCATTCATAACATTCCAAGTATATGTTTAAACCAGTACTTTGATAGCGGTTGATGTGTGTACGGTGTCAATACGTGACAGCAGTTATTATATCAATATACGTGTTTCGTACGTGACATAACATACACAAATATTAGTCTAGACCTAGTGTGCGTCTGATGACTAGAGATGATGGTTTATCGCGGGAAAACTTGACTGTTTGCTGGACTTCAACATACGTTCAGCGTATTACATTATTACTGGCTTTATCTTGTACGTCGAGCTGGTGCTCTATTTCACTGAGCCAATAAAAATCCCACTATTGTAATATGTGATGCTTGTTGTCGGTCTGCAGTATGTTGGCACAAAACATTTTCACGATATATCATCATCTCTACTGATTACTCAAGAATGGTGAATGCTAAGGATTTACCTACTGCATTTGACATATTAAGGGATGGTGATTTATCGCGGGAAAACTTGACTGTTTTCTAGGCTTTTAATTTATGTGTTTATTTCCAATGATTTTATTTCGTTGCTGGCGGGTCCCTATTTGACCGGGCTAATTATGGTGTGCTTCCACTGAACATGTGTGATTTGTCTGTGAACAGCTACACCATGGAACACAACCACGGGTTAATCATACATGGCACAGGAAGCTGCACTGATTTGGAGAATACTCTGGTAGAAAAATTCTTGTGATTTTACACCATCTCTACATACACTGTTTTAAGATTCTAACAAGTTACCCTGTTACTGACGTAAAATTTGTAAAGTCCAAATTTATTATAACAGGTCATGGTTCATTATGAATTAATTATATAGCAAAGCAGAATTTTGCGAAGAAAATTTTTGCTATACTTGACATTCACCAAAGGGTTATAGTTTTACTTCTATGTAAATTTATAAAACACATTTTTCTGCCTCGCGTTATACTTTTAAACGGTCTGCTGTATTTGTACAGTTCTTGACGGACGAATACAACTCGTATAGGCCTACTCTAATTTTGTGTATCACACATATGAGCATTGCTGTCACACGTTGCCTTTTACAAGGATGCAGGTAACTAATGAATCAGACTTTTGATCGTTTTGGGCGTTGAGGTGGATAATATTTAAAAATCCCCAGATCCTTTTTTCTCTGACTTTGTTAAAAGAACGTTTGAGAAGCACGCGTGACGCTCAACTGCGCTCAAGGTAAATCTTCCTGAACTGTAATATAAGTTTTCCATTTTTTTGCCTACAAACAATAAGGGAAATCTTACCATACCTGCATACACAAGAACGTAGGGGTGTTAGTACTATACAGGCAGTCCTCTACTTGAATACATAATGTGTTCTTGGAAAAAATGTATGAAAGTTGAATGGTACACTTGTATGGAAAAGTCCTTCAATAACTACAAATTTGGTAAAATAAAACGGCTTTATGTTACTGACTCTACTGAAGGCTTATTTCTTTCATAAATATTTCATAAATACATAAATAGTTATTTTAAAACTGCCGTGTGGCATTACAGTGGAGGTACATACTCAGAAAATCACGTATAATTGACAGTGTTGACTGGTTACAAAAATTAGTTTCGACATTATTTAGTTCAGTTAGTGCATAAGTCTGAATCCACTGTGTGAAAGTTGAATTATGGACACCAAAGACTAATGTATGAAAGTCTGAAACGCACAAACATTGGTGTAGCTCTTGAATATTTTCCGAACATACTTTTGAGCGCCACCAAGAATGTGTAGTCAAACAGTATCACCACAGAGCGAGGTCAGGCTAAGTTCGTGTTCCTGTCCGGTTATTCTGATTTCGGTTTTCCTGAATTCATCCCGTGCAAATGAGTGGATGGTGTATGACAGCTTCCATCCATATTCTCGATTATCTGAGCAATTGGTTCTGTCTGTAATTAACGCTGAGCGTTGTGCAGAGTTTCTGCCGACAGTTTCATTCGAAAACTACTGAACATAGGTGAGTGTTGTCTGCTCAGGAATAGTATTCAAAGAACGTTTTACACGCGTGTATAAACTTTCTAGGCTTCCCGTTAATCTTTAAAGCTATTTTTCTCACGGCAGGAAATAGAGGCAAACCTGTTGTTTTTGCATTCTTTTTTAGACATGATAATCTTGGTTCAGAATATTTTGAAAGGTATATGTTTATGTAAAATATTGTGTCATAAAATGATAGGATCATTTCTGAATGTCTCATAGCATAGATGTAGTTGCCGGCAAGAAGACAGCACGTCAGTTCACTGACTTGTACCTAGAGGCTTGGGTGAGGTGTGATGAGCGTACTCTCGCACTTCTTGGACTAGAAACTACAAAATACGTCCACCAGGGCGGCCAACTGAAGCGCCACCACCCACAGTTTTACTGTGTTTGCTTTCTTAAACTGCCGTTCATTCACCGCATATGCGTAGCGTGGCTCAGTATTTTCGTGATGGAAAAAAAAAAGGGGGGGGGGGTGGGGCCACATAAAAATTTTATAGGAAATGTACGGTATAATTTTGTTTGAAATTCAAAATTCTGTATTTATATCTACCGTAAAACGGGGTGATTAGAAACACTAGGGTGAATAGAGAAAACAATTTTAAAGCTAAATTTTCGGTATTAATGTGATTGAAAAATTCTGTTTTTAGGTAGGCAAGTTAAATCAATTTACAAACAATAGTTTTATAGTACTTATAATTTTTTTAAAGCAAAAGTTGTCAGCTAGGACTTTATTTTTAATTTTGTTTCTATTAACCCTAGCGTTTCTAATAACCCCGTTTTACGACACATAAAAAGTCGCAAAGAGCAACATTTCCATTTTATACGTAATAATACGTTTTGTAATGTTCACTGAAAAAAAAAATTCTGTATGATGTTCTCCTTGCCCAATTCTTTTGTAATTAACAAAACATTTTGCTGGTGACCACAATTAGTTGTGACAGCAAAATAATTCTGTTGCGAGCGCAAAAAATATTTGGCAGTGTGAATACCAGCAAAATATTTCATTGCTGCCACAGAGTATTTTTTTCCTTGTCGAAACCTATGGCTCATCGGTAAGGTTAGTATACAAAATAATTTCTTACAGCATGGGGTTGTCGTAGGCTAATCAGTGTTGACTTTACATACATATTAAAAAAAACTTCTTAGTTAAAACACATAATCGCACAATGACGACGGGATCTCCGAGACTACACCAGTAGGTCAACTTGGCCGTTTACATTGGATGATGGTCTGGAGATAGTACAAATGTTATCTTCCTTCAGTCTGACCGGTTACGATACTCGAGTGTGATGATGCCTTGACAGTACCGACCATCGGAGACCTCGTACAGTGAGTGAAGAGATTAAGCTAGTGAGGGAGGGGTGACATGAGGTGATTATGGAGCAGCTCCAGTCTAAAAGAGCAGTGATTTCGTCCGGCACGATTCCCAATTGTGAAAATTCGGGTCGATCCCGTCGGGAATATAACCCGTGAGTCTCTTACATATTCAGCGGCGCAGAGTATGTTTTTTTACGCGCGCGTATGTATTATACATACAGACAGACACACACGTACACGCATGCACGCGCGCGTTAGTTTTACATACACGCCGTTTTTAAAGTGTCGGACTCTGCAGATTTTTAACCGTTTGGTGACCTCTTCAAGATGACTGACGAGGTCTGGCAGTGGCTTATGTCGTTGGGAGTCAGAATTTTCTTTTATTTAATCCGAGTGGATTCAATAGTTTACTTGCGGTTAGTAGATCTCATTAGGATTATGTATTTGAATTACTGCTCTTTTGAATCCCTTCGCATTTGCGAAATTTCGTTGACTTGAACCCAGCGATTGGTATCCCGCGTCGGATGAGCGTAACTGTGAAATTAATACGAATGTAAATAAATATGCCTACATTTACAAGTATCGCGCTTATTTGAAACTAAAAAACATAAGCCGAAAGACATTATTTCAATGTCCATAAATTTGACATCTACCGCTGCCGCTAGTCTTACTATGGAGACATGTCAGTCAGTGTAAGGAAAAAATGTAAATAAAAATTTTTTTAAAGTTACATACAAGACGTGATTTAGTATGGTTACTTCAATTCTGTTCGTTCCATACGCGAGGAAATTTCTGTATGTACACACGTGGGCAGCGCAGAAGTAATCGCATTAGTCAGCGTTCACAAAATACTCGACGGTTACGTGAAGCAGAGCAGCAATGAGAACCAAGACGGCTCGTAGATAAGCTCGCATCACCTGAATCCTCGGCAACCTCGCAAATGAGCCGGAAAAGTCATTCGTGAAGACGAAACCTCAAGAACGAAAATCTAATAGGCTAGCTTGTAATTGACGGTTTCTACAAAGTTTTCCGTAGACGGTGAAGTTAGACGAGCAGACTACCGTGGAAACTTTCTCGCACGGTTGGCAGAAGACGGCACACTTCATTCGGGCATTGTTTCCAGCCACTGAGCCACCTTTCACCTTTGCGGAACAGCTAAATAGAATATACGAGTCCGAGAAACCTCTCATCAACACGCAATTTGTATTAGGACCTCCAAATAAGAACGTGCATCGTATCGTACTCGTAGTGAAAGTTAACGTACATTTCTTATGTCTTAAGATGGTTCGAGACGTTCTGTTTCAAGTGTGATCTTGCTCCTTCATTAATTAAGGGGTTGAGGTTAAAAAATAACTGATTGAAGTTTACGTGCTTTCGGTGGTCTATGTAAAAATATAAAAACTACAATCCTAGAAAATAACTTTGACAATTTTGTAAACAATTACTTTTCCAAAGTGAAGAGTTCCTTTTGCGGTATGCAAAATCGATTTTCGAGGGTTGAAATGTTTTTTACGTATTTTAAACTTCAGAAACCTGCTTATTTCATTTGATGTTAGTTGTAAGTCCCATGTCCACTTAAACTCAAGGAGGAGGGTACATAATCAAGCATTCGATACGACTCTTGCGTGCCACAAGTTCAGTTATATGTGCATATAATATAATTTAATTTGTGATGTGTATATATGTGTATATATGTGTATATATATACATACACACACGGGTGTGTAGGCATGTTTGCATCTTCCCTTTTAAATTGCCCTACATAAATTTATTCATTCTATTCATTGTTATTTTCCCCCATAAAAAGGAGCCTTCCAGTGAAAATGTGCCCTTAACTAAATGTCGTCAAGCCAAAATAAACCAGTCTTCATAAAAAAATATGTGACTAAGAGTGAGGAAATGATAAAAACTGTCTTCTATTGCCTATTGCTCATGCATACGCCTATACTTAAAAAAATCTGACGATTAATCTTACGTTTGTCGGTTCGCATCGTTGATTAAGATGCGGAAAAAGGAAAGTTAAAAAGAGTCTCTAGGAGGTACAATTCTCCATAGGCCATTTATAGAAGTCTCACATCTATCCTTTTACAAGCAATAATTCGTCCGCCTAATTCTACCCAGTCTAGTAGAAGTTTAGATAAAATTCGTTTGTAAATGAACACGTTGGTATTTTCTCCGTGGCAGTACCCGAGAAAAGGTTATCGTGATCATGTTGTCCAGTCAAATGCGCCATACACTGTTTCAACCTTCACGTACTCCTGATAAAGCTTTTTTTTAACCTATATAGTCACGTGAAATTTTTCTGGGCCCAATACCCGAGATTGGAAGGAATTAACCAATGTGTAAAGGGTGCTTGGCCGACCTTGGAATGTTGGCTATGTGTTGGAAGCATTGCCATTCAGTGTCGGTTCTGCGTCCAACCATAAAATATTTTGGCGTATGCAATGGCGTAAACTTGCACTTTGTTTACACTTTGGTACATGCATTGCTGCTGCGTGTTTTTTGTTACATAATTTAAGCGGGGAAAATACTTTTTGAAGTTTTAAAAATAGATAAGTGGACAAACGAGAAAGTTTTGGAGTTAATAGAAATGTATCGAGAGGAAAGTTTGTTGTCGGACACTGAACACTACTTAAGAATAGAATTGCGGCAACAGATACTTGGGAAAGGATAAATTTCTTCTTTAACTTTTTTTTTTTGCAAATGTACAGACCACAGCCGTAGAAGAACAGTTCTGAACACTCGCCTAGATATTTGACCCCTTTGTTGTTTGGCTGTAGTTCACCAAGTTACCGAGAAGATTGTGTTTTATTGGCGCTGATGTTACGGCGGTCGGACTAAACTCCGCCCACTTCCTTTCCGCTAAGATAAACAATTTATCAAAACGTATTATTTTATCAATTTATGAAATACTTTCTTCGCTCACAAATTTAAGAAAAGGCTCCAGCAATCTTTATTTACTTTATAAATTTAACAATGGAAAAAAGTGGACGGAGTTTGAGTCCGACCGCCCGGAAAACAGCGCCAAAAAGTACGGCATTCTCGGTAACTTGACGAACTACAGCCAAACAACAAGGGGGTCAAGCAAAAT
>PNEQ01083717.1:6972-19431 GCA_003012365.1 Medauroidea extradentata | reverse complement strand
TCAGCACCTAACTGTGTGGTTCCACTATAAGTCATCACCTAACTGTGTGGTTCCACTATAAGTCAGCACTTAACTTTGGGGTTCCACTATAAGTCAGCACCTAACTGTGGGGTTCCACTATAAGTCATCAACTAACTCTGGGGTTCCACTAAACGTCAGCACCTAACTGTGTGATTCCACTATAAGTCAGCACCTAACTATGGGGTTCCACTAAACGTCAGCACATAACTGTGTGGTTCCACTATAAGTCATCACCTAACTGTGGGGTTCCACTAAAAGTCATCACCTAACTGTGGGGTTCCACTATAAGTCAGCACCTAACTGTGGGGTTCCACTAAACGTCAACACCTAACTGTGGGGTTCCACTAAACGTCAACACCTAACTGTGGGCTTCCACTATAAGTCAGCACCTAACTGTGTGGTTTCACTGTAAGTCATCACCTAACTGTGGGGTTCCACTATAAGTCATCACCTAACTGTGGGGTTCCACTAAACGTCAGCAACTGAACTATGTGGTTCCACTATAAGTCAGCACCTAACTGTGGGGTTCCACTATAAGTCATCGCCTAACTGGAGGGTTCCACTATAAGTCATTACCTAACTGTGGGGTTCCACTAAACGTCAGCACCTAACTGTGTGGTTCCACTATAAGTCAGCACCAAATGTGGGGTTCCACTGTAAGCCATCATCTAACTGTGTGGTTCCACTATAAGTCATCACCTAAATGTGGGGTTCCACTATACGTCAGCACCTAACTGTGAGGTACCACTAAACGTCAGCACCTAACTGTGTGGTTCCACTAAATGTCAGCACCGAACTGTGGGGTTCCACTATAAGTCATCACCTAACTGTGGGGTTCCACTATAAGTCAGCACCTAACTGGGGGGTTCCACTAATCGTCAGCATCTAACTGTGTGGTTCCACTTAACGTCAGCAACTAACTGTGGGGTTCCACTATAAGTTGGCACCTAACTGTGGGGTTCCACTAAACGTCAGCACCTAACTGTGGGGTTCAACTATAAGTCATCACCTATCTGTGGGGTTCCACTAAACGTCAGCACCTAACTGTGTGGTTCCACTGTAAGTCATCACCTAACTGTGGGGTTCAACTAAACGTCAGCACCTAACTGTGTGGTTCCACTATAAGTAATCACCTAACTGTGGGGTTCAACTAAACGTCAGCACCTAACTGTGTGGTTCCACTATAAGTCGTCACCTAACTGTGTGGTTCCACTATAAGTCAGCACCTAACTGTGGGGTTCCACTGTAAGTCATCACCTAACTGTAGGGTTCCACTAAACGTCAGCACCTAACTGTGTGGTTCCACTAAACGTCAGCACCTAACCGTGTGGTTCCCTCTGTAAGTCAGCACCTAACAGTGGGGTTCCACTAAACATCAGCACCTAACTGTGTGTTTCCACAATATGTCATCACCTAATTGTGGGGTTCCACTAAACGTCATCATCCTAACTGTGTGGTTCCTCTATAAGTCAGCACCTAATTGTGGGGTTCCACTATATTTCAGTACCTAACTGTGTGGTTCCACTATAAGTCAGCACCTAACTGTGTGGTTCCACTATAAGTCAGCACCTAACTGTGGGGTTCCACTAAAGATCAGCACCTAATTTTGTGGTTCTACTGTAAGTCAGCACCTAATTGTGGGTTTCGACTAAAGGTCAACAACTAACTGTGGTGTTCCTCTATAAGTCAGCTCCTAACTGTGAAGTTCCACTAAAGGTCAGCACCTAACTGTGTGGTTACGCTGTAAGTCAGCACCTAACTGTGTGGGTCCACTATAAGTCAGCACCTAACTATGTAGTTCCACTAAAGGTCAGCACCTAACTGTGGGGTTCCACTTTAAGTCAGCACCTAACTGTGTGGTTCCACTATAAGTCAACACCAACTGTGGGGTTCCACTGTAAGTCAGCATCTAACTGTGTAGTTCCACTAAAGGTCAGCACCTAACTGTAGGAATCCACTGTAAGTCACCACGTAACTGTGTAGTTCCACTATAAGTCAGCACCAACTGTGGGTTTCCATAAAGGTCAGCACCTGACTGTGTGGTTCCACTATAAGTCAGCACCTAACTGTGTGGTTCCACTATAAGTCAGCACCTAACTTTGTAGTTCCACTAAAGGTCAGCACCTAACTGTATTGTTCTACTGTAAGTCAACACCTAACTGTGGTGTTCGACTATAAGTCAGCACCAACTGTGGGGTTCGACTAAATGTCAGCACCTAACTGTGTGTTTCTACTATAAGTCTTCATCTAACTGTGGGGTTCCACTAAACGTCAGCTCCTAACTGTGGGGTTCCACTAAACGTCAGCACCTAACTGTGTGGTTCCACTATAAGTCAGCACCTAACTGTGTGGTTCTACTGTAAGTCAGCACCTAACTGTGGGGTTCGACTATAAGTCATCACCTAACTGTGGGGTTCCACTGTAAGTTAGCACGTAACTGTGTGGTTCCACTATAAGTCAGCACTAACTGTGGGGTTCGACTAAATGTCAGCACCTAACTGTGTGGTTCCACTGTAAGTCATCACCTAACTGTGTGGTTCGACTAAAGGTCAGCACCTAACTGTGTGGTTCCCCTATAAGTCAGCACCTAACTGTGGGGTTCCACTAAATATCAGCACCTAACTTTGTGGTTCTACTGTAAGTCAGCACCTAACTGTGGTGTTCGACTAAAGGTCAGCACCTAACTGTGGGGTTCCACTAAACGTCAGCACCTAAGTTGTGATTCCAATAATTTTCAGAATCTAACTGTGTGTTTCCACTATAAGTCATCACCTAACTGTGTGGTTCCACTATAAGTCAGCACCTAACTGTTGGGTTCGACTGAAGGTCAGCACCTAATTGTGGGGTTCCACTGTAAGTCAGCACCTTATTGTGTGGTTCCATTATAAGTCAGCCCCAAACTGTGTGGTTCCACTAAAGATCAGCACCAAACTTTGGGGTTCCACTGTAAATCAGCACCTAACTGTGTGGTTCCACTAAAGGTCAGCACCTAACTGTGAGGTTCTACTGTAAGTTCCACTAAAAGTTAGCACCTAACTGTGTAGTTACTCTGTAAGTCAGGGGAAATCATTGTCAGATCAGTGTTGTCCTGTTACTGAAAGGTCCAATACGCTATCTCTGGCTCAAAAGAATCATTTAGCAATAATTAATATCCACTGTTACTGTTTCGTACCGCGCATGTAAACAAAACTTATAACAATTTCAAAGGCGTCTGTCTGGTATGTTCATAATTGTAAGTTTATTTGTATGTAAATAACTTAACTGTAGGGTCTTAGATTGCACACTTATTTTGTATTTTTGTTTCACTTATTAAAAAACACGTAAACAAGTAACCATTCAACATTTTGTTTGGTTGATTCTTTTGGCGAAACGAAATTTCAACTGGAAATGAGGAGCTCTTGCGATAATTCCTCCAAAAAAAATCATACTTCGAAATCCACGAACATCTTTGAAAATGTACTACTAAATTCTGGGTGCCATCTTCCATTTTATTTTTGAAGAATGTTTTTAAAGCTATGTACGTAGTTTTAAATGTAATGTGGGCAAGGAACACTTTGTATAACATGAGTGGAAAACATTAAACAATTGTAATAAAAGGACAATCAAAAGACTCTTGAATTATAATTAATGCCGGTCATATTATTTTATTCATATTTTATTAATCTTAACATTCATTAATAGAAACATCAATAAAATTATATCATACTACCGAAATATGTCCGACATTCACAACAAAGAAAATATTTTTGCAAAGTATTAACCCAATGTAAAAACAAGTGGAAGAATTTTTTTAATGAATACTTTATATGAAAATAAAGTCAACACTTATGCTTGCACTGTATTATCAGAATATTGATAAATAAAGATTACTAGATTACAACTGTTGTTACAGTTCATCAGAATTATTCACTATATCCCCCTGGAGATCATCGCCAACGGCTTAATCTGTTGTATCTTTATTCCTTATTTCAGGTTCTAACAGCATCATATATATATATTTTCATTCCTTTCCAAATTGAAGACGGAAAAAATACACACGAGCAGGTTTATCCCATATTTGTTGTCATTCCGAAAGAATCAATGGTAAATATGACCGTGAAAGGTCCTTTTTTCCGACATATCTATGTCAGTCCTGCAACAATGTTCATCTCTAACAGTGTATGCAGATGAAATTAGGTCTCGGTTGATTATTTATTTCTCCAATATTGCAAAATCGAATTATGTCTGTCCAGGACTGTCCTGACAACGGAACCATCAAGTGCACTTTACAGAATTTGAATTCACAATTTTCATGCCAATACTTGAACATGCAATCCTGTACGATATTTTATTCTGTCACCCATATGCATCTGCCACAAACAAAATGAGGCGGATATTTCAAATATTTATTTAAGATATGATATACTACAAAACAAATCTGTGGAGAATTTGTCTCCACATCTGCATCTGTCAACCAGCATGAATTAATGCAATGCAGTATTTGACTTTCAAACTATTGAATGAAATCATAATTTCTGCACAGATCACTAACCATAGAAGAAAACAATTGTATTGATTTTTGTGTAGTTTGGACCTTTCATTGTTCGTAGTGAGATTTCAAGAATTTATGTGCAATTCATGGTTGATACATGCTAGGCCTTTGTGATTATCTGCATGTAATCGAAAAATTTACATTTATTCATTTATCAATTCACAATTCACCATGGAATAAGTCTACTGGACTAAAAACCATTCTGCTGGAAAGTCGTTATTATACACGCTAAGATTCGCAATTGAAAGGACTTGCATGTAGTGACGAAACAAATAGTTTTGGACAAACATCATTGAAGCAATAGAACCTGTGTCCTCCGAAGAAAACTACGAATAAGACAATAAAGCAATAAAAGAAAGGAAATGAGTTTACTTGTAGTCAACATATACACAAAAGGAAAATGAGAACAATACGTAATAACAAGAAATATTAGATAAAACAGCTTAAAAAAATTAATTAAGTCAATAATGCAGGATATCACACAGTACAGACAATTACTGAGGCGCAGACAAGTTTACGCACATAGGAATGTTAACGACATCACGGGTACAGAACTAGGCGACAGAACGATGACGACACAGAACATCGTATTTTTCCTTGAACTAGTTGTCGCGGCGATCCGGGAGCTGACTTAATCTTTTGGCAGGCTACACGTGAAAACTGAGAAGGAAACTTGGTGATATACTTAGACCTATAGTCTAAACGCCTTCAAAGAAGACAGCCAATGGAAGAGGAGCTCTCTCTCTCTCTCTCTCTCTCTCTCTCTCTTAGTTGGTCTGATTCTTTCTTTGTGGTGATTTCAATGCAAGACTGAGCTATAGTACCCGCTTTATTTTTTTCTGCTCTGTACGAAATAACAACATTTTAAAACGTTTGCTACAAACTCGTTAGGCTTAATCTTCTTTTATCCTAAGAGTAAAGCGTGAATATTCCTCGCATTCTTGGGCAAACAAGTTCTCTGTATCCCACTGTAATCATTGGTACAATCAAAACTGTTCGTTGTTCATCAAATTTACCATCTTTCATTTTGAAGTCTTGCATGCTTGGTAAATTTCTTCGGGCGTTCTTGTTTTTATTAGAGATGAAGGATTTGAGAAACTTGAGAATATATCTCACAGTGGGTATTCCCCGCTTAATTAACTCAGTAACATGCTTGCACTTAGACATTTTTGTGATTCCTGGGATGGCTGACTGACATTTCATTTTGTTTGCCTTTGTTCTCTTATAGTTTTTAAACTCTGTAAGTAATTTTTTTTCAACTTGCATCCTTTAGCAAATTGTAACATTAAAATTGTCTGGAAAAATATTACCTGTAGCTATACTGTACTCCGTTTCAAAACCATCTGTTTTTGGCCACATCATAGTCAGATGTAAATAAGAGCACATCAGTCTTGTTTCTGCAGTAATGTACGTACCTTGCAAAATAATTAATACTTCACAGTATTTTCAAAATGAAATCATTGCTAAACTAACGGCAGGAAATACACTGAACATTATTCCTTACATACGAGCAAAACATTTCATGATGCCTTTGTGTTCAACTATAAATGCAATAAAATAGATCGCAGGCTTTCGCGACCGTTGTCTGCATTTTATTGGCTTGTGGGTGTGAGCCGCGTCTGGAGATTGTCTTGCGACGTTTCAGCAGTCGTTGCAGCTGCCATAATTAGGTAGTCGGAGTCGGAGACCAACTGGCAGATGAAGGAGTTTCTGGTCCTTATATACCCTGGTGTCTGGGTGGCTGCTTTCTGGTTGGCTGGGCCTGTCGGCCAATCACATGCCTGCTTGCACCTGATTGGCCGAGGTGGTTAGCCAATTCTGGCTCTCTCCTTGTGGACCTTCTGATTGGCTGGGCACACGATTGGCCCAAGTACAGGTGCAGAATGTGGTATCCAAAAAATATAGTGAGACAATATTATATATTGTATTGTTTCTAAAACGATCGTTAATGGCTCCTGACATCATTTTTGCATCATTGTACACTTTTCAAAACTTTCTCCATCGGATTTAATTGAAAACTTTGGGAACGAAATAGCTGGCATCAACTAGGTGGGTTACATTCTGTTAAACATGTCTGTTTTTTTACATTGTTTCTGCTGTTTAATATTGTTGTTAGATCATGTATTTGGTAACTTTTAGAACGATTTGTCTGCCTCCGTTAATGTTTGTTCCCTTTTTGAGTTGTTTGGTTTTCTGATTTCCGGCTTCTCTAGCTTTTTTTTTCCTTCCCATAAGCCCTTCCCCCGATTCGTCGTCGTCCGTCGTCTTTCCGAGGAACGCCGTGGAAGCCACGCAGACCATCGATGCTCTGATAGCTGCCCGTCAATAGCTGATAGGCTTGATAGCTCCGCAGAATTGCAGAGGACTTCGTGTGCGCCTCCCCCAGTATGCAACTTGCTCGGCACCATTGCTGTGTTGGCGGCCGGTGGACCCTGTGTACCAGGATTATGCTTGCTCTTCGCGCATCCCTGGAGAAGCTCTTGACACTGTCTGCGTTAGCAAGTCGTGTGGCACTTACACTTCGAGACTGTTTTCATACAACAATCTTCTATTTCTTCGCTTCTAATCGTGCATGAACTCTCGTCAACTCTCTTTAATGAACATTCGTCAATAACTTTCGTCTAGAACTTCTACATTTTTGTCACCTTAAGATGGACTTCGTGATTTTAGCTCTGCAGAGATTTGAGTAAATATTTTTCTCCTAGCGAGGAGAGCTTTGGGAGGGAGGTTGCACCGGAGTGCCTTGTGTTCGTGGCGTCGGCAGCGTCAGTGGCGCTTTATTAGCCTAACTGATCATGATCATCGTAGTGCGCGGCGACGAGCGGGTATTCCTTCCTCTTAGTTTTGCATAGCTAATTTCTTGTTCCCCTTCTCCTTTCACCCCACCCCTCCTGACGCATGCGAGATGGTAAGCCCTGGCCAGGTGAGCGGTTGTATGTGGTCAGTGCTTCCTATTGCCCTGCTAGCTCTGATCGGAGGCGGATCTCCAACGAGGCGAATGTAAGTTAACTCCTGTAGTTTGGTTAGTTGGGTCTTAAACTCCCATGCCGTGTGGAGACGGCCACCATCATGCATATTGCTTGATTGCTTGATCTTACTCTATTACAAATTATATTTAGGTTCCGTCAGTCTAAATCATGTTCAGGTTTAAATTTTGAAATTGTTAAATTCTGTGGCTTTGAGGTTGGATTGGTACCGTGACAGAATGAGCAGTGTCGACGTTTTAGTGCACTTGGTGTGCCGATGCTGACGTGTGTTATTTTGCTCTTAAGTTATTTGCAATGTTGGTTCACTTATAATTTTCTGTATTTTTAAATTTATAAGACTTAAAAGGAGTTCACTTACGTGAGTCGACGTCTTTAATTTGGATTTGCACATTTAATGTTCTGTTTTTGATGGTTTCAAATGGCGCATTTACCACAAACTTTCAATTTTGTAATTAATCGTAAACTCTTTGCGCGTATTCATAATTAACACCCTTAAGGTTTGGCAACGTTTTGAGTAACGTGTTTAACACGAGATACGTAATTGTACAGAAACCTAAGACATGTTTGATGAGTTTGAAACCTTCTTTGTTCTGTTAAATGTCTGTTATACTGACGCAAATTGCTATTGGAAAGCCATGTGGCTTATTTGAATACTCTAGACGTCCTGTATATCAGCAACGTATTCAGGTTAATCTTTGTCGTAGCATGCCATTAATGCGTGAATATCATGAAAATGTAAATCATGTTTGGATTGTTCACATTTCGTCAAGTGACTTTTGTATTACTATAAACTGTTTTAAACTTATTCAAGCTGCTGCCTCTGTTTATGAACATTCTATTTGTGAATGCTAAAAACGCTAAATTCAGATGTTATATTTCAGGTGTTTTAAATTCATGCTAGTTGGTGAAATAAATTTCAAAAACACCTCACCTTTGTTTGTCCTTGTAGTACTTGGTGCTAATTTATATCACATATTACACCAACTCGAAATTAAGAAATTAAAAAAAAAGTACCGAGCAAAATAGTTTTTTTAATGCAGGACTTAATACATGTTTTACTCAATAATATGCGTCAGACCAGTGAGTGGCCTATTAGGCGTAAGGAATGCACCTATATGTCACCGACTAAATATAAAATGTATGAGGGAGTGTTTAATATTTTACATGTAGCACTGATATAGCTTTTCTGACACATGGCTATAGTTTTGCGAAGTATTTCGGTGTTATATTTGGTTTTGGTTGTTATGCGGAAAGTGTTTTTTGCAGTCATAGTTCACAAGAAAACCTGGACGTTGGATGTTGAGGAAAATGTGTGAAAGAGATTGGGCGATTTAGCCTACTTTACAACGGGCCAGATATTGGTAAGTGATCTAGCGCAGACAAATTACTGTTAATGCACTATATGAGCGAAGTGATGTTTTGTCGTAACGAAGTCGAAAATTTAAATTTAATGTTGTGTTACGAACTAAAATACACTGCTGTTCTAATGTATTGTACAGTCGACATGTATTGGAATAAAAATACGAGGATGGTTTGTTAAAAGGAAAGATTATTTCGGTGAACATGTTGCGTACATTTAAATTCAATTTTAAAAAAAACAGTGCGTTGGGGTATTAGAACATTCAAGAGACGTTTAACAGTTGATGCAGTTAATAGCTACGAATTTGCCTTCATTGGTATACTATGATTTATGTTTATAAAAAATATGTGCGAACACGATGCAGTTTGTTGTATCATGAACTGAACAGAGCTATGCCTTCGAGTTATGTGGGCCTCGACTGGCGCAGTGGTTTGAGTGCCCCTCTCCCACCAAGGCAACTTGGTTTTGAATCCCGGTGAGATCGAATTCCGATTTTTCTCATTTGGGGAATACGTGGCGTTCGTCGCCATTGGCCGGTGTTTTTTCTCAGGGTACTCCTGTTTTCCTTGCCTTTCGCATTGCGTCGCTTCTACGTCGTAGAGTTTCATTTTATGTCATCGTCAAGGGTTAGTCAGGCCTACAGAATACTTAATATGTTATCTAAGTCACATATCGTAATTTTTGTCGGAAAAAATGTTATATCCCATTTCTAGAGCGAGTGATTGATAGATACCTGCAACTTTCACGATATAATTTGGTGACAGGCTAGAATCGACAGTCCTATACTCATCCGAACACACTCCATGACGATGTATGCAATAAGACTTCCTATCTGTGTGTGCCCGATTACACGATATTGGTAGAGACCTGAAAATTTTGGGTTTTCTTTCAGGCACAAGCTAGCATTACAGCAACTGTAAGTTCGTGCTACTTGGCCGTTGACATATTTGACACCATCTTTAAGTCGATGAGCCAATAATAACAATGTAACTAAGTGCTGACACATATCACTGCGTCATCGAGCAGCCAGTGAGATGATAATATCTGCTTGAATACACACATGTTCTTGGAGGCTAACGTACAGGTCTGTGAACCCGCGAATTTTTCCTATCTCTAAACTACAGGTGTCCTTACATCATTGGTTGATGCACTACTCAAACTGTCGACCAACAACAGACGTCATACGAATACATAGTAACCTGGAGTCCAGTCTGCTGCCGGATAACAACGTGATATTTTCGTGTCCCTAGTGATTTATAGTGGGGAAAGTGAGTGAGTCAGCGCTCAATAGAGACACTGGTAAATCGCGGGAAAAGTTGATTGTTTGCTAGGCTCCAACATGCTATGTATAACACTGAAGGTTTTTCACGTATATTGGCTATAGTTTATACGAAGCACCGTGTCCCTCTTCTACATGCCCAGTTAGAACTGTACAGTTGTAACACAGAACGTGTGTAATTTGCCAGAAGACTGATCACACGCGTCACGATTGAGATACTACAGTTTATTGGAGACTATTTTTAATATTTTCGCGATTTTCCAGTGTCTCTAGCGCTCAACAACGAGGAATTTAGTTTAGCGCTGGTGAGTATGGAGCAGTGTCGGAATGAAAGGGCGGGGGAAACGGGAGATCCCCGAGAAAACCCGCCGACCAGCGGCATCGTGCGGCACGATTCCCACATGCGAAATTCCGGGGACCGACCTCACCGGGAATCGAACTCCGATCGCCTTGGTGGGAAGCGAATGGTCTGACCATTCGGCCACCATGGCCCCGTGGGGAAAGTTGACAGTTTGTTGTGTTCCGAAACAGAATTTACATGCCCGACGTTCTTCTGTCATTTCCACGTATTACTAATTTAAAGAGCGCATGAAAATTCTTGTGTCACCACTACTGGAGGTTTTGTTTACAAAGAATTATAATTATGTAAGTAGAGGTACGTCAATTTTGCAGAAATATTCCAGATCAGGATGAAAGCCAATAAAGAAAACTTCAGTTTCTCGTCTGTGGTTAGTGTACGACTGTCGTGACACGCATATGACTATCTGCAAGCCAGTAGACAATAAGGAAATATTTCGTGGAGATATCAAGTGCTACCCGCTTGTATATGGTGATAAGTCAATGTATGATAGAGTGTGACCACGGAGCGTTATAGGACTAAGAAATCTAAGCTGCTGCTAGAAAAATACGCGAATTGACGCACCTCTAGATATAAGGCGCAACATGATATTGTGTGTTAGAGACTATTTTGGCACCAAAGCTTTTCGTGATTTTCCACTCTCAGTCCCCACAGTTACCATTTAGAGATTCATATTTTACTCTTGTTGGAATTACATGTTGTTATAGATGATGGTTTCTCGCGGAAAAACTTCACTACTTCTGGATTTCAACACACGATCAGCTTACCAGAATATTATTGGCTTTAGCTTGTACTTGGGACTGTTGGCCTATTTGACTGAACCAATAAGAATCCCGATATTGTAATATTAATGCCTGTTACTGGTCTGCAAACAGCTACCTTGTGTCAGACGTATATAACTGAATCATATATTTTCATTAGCGTTTTCAAGGGTATGTTGGAATAAAAATTTTCGTGATATACATCGCTGGTAGAGCGACCTGCGGCTGGACTCCACAGTCCTGTGTACACTATGTCCTCAGATACGTGTATACTGTTTGCAGCTCCAGTGAGTGGCCAGTTGTATCACAGAATACCTAGGAATACAGAAGTGAAATAGCCAGTAGAACAGCGAACTCAGACATACACGCCAACAAAATGGCTTCCCTGGCCAGCAACATGGCAGAGACGCCTACCGCCAATCAGCGTAAGGTGGTAAACCTGCTAGTCGGCAACCAGGCCAGTAGGCAACCTGCCACTACAAGCATAAACCAAACATACACGGGGCTGGTATCAACAACCTCGGACAGCCAATAAGCGGCGAAGTTCACTCGTATCAAACGAGCCGCCTTGTCGTTTCACGCCTGTATTACTGTTTAGTCTGTGGTTGTATACCTGACACGGCAACGCAGGAGTCAGTGATAGTTTTCATACAGGACTGCTGTTGGTTCGTATACCTCATTGGTTCATATACCTCAAGGAAGTTTCATTAATAGGGACAGAACATTTTCTCGAAAAGATTTTTGCACCACTTTGGTTCAGTGCCTTATGTACTCACTCGCAGCTCAGCTTCGCGGTCACTGAATGGAAGTTTTAATTCTCAACGTCTGGGAATATTACCCGCAAATAACAGACGTGTGGTGTCGCTGTTGGCAATGTTCTGATTGGCACAGTCAACTGAAAGACGACTCTGTACATATACACACAGCTAATAACCTCGAGGCAGAGCTGCAGATGTGCACATAAGTAGAGCCCACGATTTTTGGTGAAAAGAATTCTGCAACAGTTTGTTTCAATGCCTTACGTGCACATCTGCAGCTATGCTTTATGGTTATTGGCAGAATGTAGGCGTGGCTCATTTGACTGTGCCAACAGGAACAAGGTTACTGCGACACCACACGTCTGTGATTTGCGGGTGGAACCATAAGATGCTGAGAGTTAAAA
>PNEQ01083716.1:0-12482 GCA_003012365.1 Medauroidea extradentata | reverse complement strand
GTTCAACAAAAATTGAAAACATTTGACGTCAGTTCACACCAACTAGACTCTTTCCTTCATGACATCCTCCTTGAAGCAAAAGCTAGCCACTCTTTCTTGTCTTTTTGCACAATGATATTTGCGCTGTTTCATGGCAATAGTGCCGTTGAGAGAGGGTCTTCAATCAACAAAGAGTGTTTGGTTGAAAATATGAATGAACTCTCTCTTATTTCTCAACGTAGCATTTATTCTGCTGTACAAGCAGTGGGTGGAATAAATAATATTGAGGTATGCAGTGGAATGATCAGAGCAGCAAGGCATGCTAGTTCCAAGAGAAGAGAAGCCATTGAAAAGAAAAAATTGAAAGAAAACCAAAACGACAGCAAGTTAAAAACTACCATGGAAACACTTGCAAAATTAGAAGTAAAGAAAAGGAAACTTCTCCTAGAGGCTGAGGAGGAAGCTTCTGTTCTCCAAAAAGAAATTGAACATGAAAAGAAGAAGCTGAAAAATATGTAAACTAAGTGATGGTTTTCTAAGTTTCGAACTACGTATGCAGTTTCGGTGTATATGTGTATATAGTGTAAATAGACCTACTTTCAACTGTTCTCCAGAGGAGAGCCTGCCATCAGTAAATTCAAGTAAGTCAGTATACATAAACAGTTTTGTGTGCATGAAACTATTGAAAGTATTTTTCTTCCAAGCGAATTATTTCTTAAGACAATAGGTACGTATTAAAGTTTCTATGTATTCATTTTATATGTTGTATGAGGCATGGACTTAACATATTATTACATATTTCTTCAATATTTTTGTTAAATCCATGTAAATAAAATTATAAATTTTGAAAATTCTACCGCTTCCACTATTTTCATGATCAAGCATCAGTAGAACTTGAGTGATGAAAACTGGCTCATCCTCCCGTGTTTTTTTTTTTTTTTACATACTAGCAAGGCAATAAAATTTTTTTCTCCTGTAACTTGTTGCAAAAATTGTGGTGCACACTAAACACGAGGGCGCACTATACACGAGTATAAATGGTATTTCTGAAAAACCAGTATGCCTACTAGGAATGCTAATTTGGAGACCCTCAAAAGGGCTGAAAACTGGCTCTTCAAGGTGCTGTCACATTTAAAATAACAACTGATTTACTCTTTACTTAAAATCTGAGGCCTATAGTAAAAATCCTACAACTATGACACTGTGCACCAGTTTAACGCTACGTGCTGCGGATAGAGGCCAAATGGCTCTCTGCACACTGGCAGCAGTCGTTTATATCGCTCCCCTGTTGAATGAGTGCAATGAAAAACCTTATCAGTACACATGCAGCACATGGCGACGGCACTAGTTGTATTTGTGTCATAGGCCGTTTCTACTCTGCAGCACAGCCATATGCCTCACGTGCGGAGTGATCAATAATACAGCGGAAGTTGTCAAGGTCAAGCCGAGCTCTACTCTAAAACATAACTTGATGTGTAGCTAGAGGAAAAAAAGGTGAGATAATGCCGGATTGTTTTTTATACTTCTTTTATGGACTGCTAGTTTTTTTTTGTCGTGTGAGGAAGGAAAAAAAAACAGTGTCATCTCTTCAAACCCCTCCCCCACTTTCCAATGGACCATCTATAGGAACAGAAACAAAGACGATGGCTAGGAGAGAGTGGGAGGGGGAAACAAACACTAGGGCTCTGCCAGACAGGATGCTAGTTGAACATGACTATCTCGACAGTATGGGTGGGGGTGGTGTGGCCGCAGCTGCGAAGTACACTACTACCTGGAGCCGAGGACAAAGCAAGCAGTGTTGCCAGATATACGAGAATTCTCGTATTTGTACGAGGATTTAGTGTGTTTTTACTCAATGTACTATATAAAATTGCTGTCATATGAGAATTTCAGGCAGGGCCTGTGAGGTGAACGTGGCACACCGGAGCGCAAAAAAAAAAAAAAAAAAAAAAAAAAAACAGGTGTGGTATAAGAATTTTGATGCCTTGTACGCAATTTTTTTCTTACTTGTATGAGACTAGTACTTCATTTACGATCTAACAACCTGGACGGTAAGGATCAGGAATATGGCTAGGAGTTGGCTACTACAGGAGAGCTATGCAGCACCAACCACCAACCTGCCACTCTGCCTTCCCAGCACCCTGGCCTACTGTAGACAAGGCAGGGCAGCTCTTTTCAGTCTTTGCCCACACGCACACAAACACAATCTGTCTTGAAGGATTGGGGGGAGGGGGGGAAGTGAACGGGTATTGGCTAGCGTGGACAGTAAGGAAGTGTGTTATCTATTTTCAGCCGTACGTTTCTTACAGCACAGCACTCTCTAAGGAAAATGTAACACACAGCACTCTCCAAGGAAAATGCAACACTGATAAACACCAAGTAGAACACATTTTTTTCTGCAGATTTTCCTTAAATTTTCTACTTTTTCTACCCTAATTCTTTACGTTTCCTCAAAAAAAGGGTCGTAAAAATGGGATGGTTGTAATAAACAAGGACGTAACAACGGGATTTTACTATACATAAAATAACAAAGAAATCTTTTCCATAACACATTTGTTTCCCTGCATTCACAAGGCAACCCCTCTCTCACTACTTGCCTGAACATGGAGCCAATTCCCTTAAGAAGCCCGGGCTTCTTCTTGGCAGACTTGTTCTTCGAATCCAAGATGGCATTGAGGGACGACTGCCTGGGACAACCTCGCGAGCCACCAAAACTTCTTGCGACGTTGTCGACGGCCATGCCCGTGCTGCAGCCATCTTCCTCTGCAACTACAACAAACAAACATTGATCATTGTTTTGCACGTCCACAACACAGAACATGAGTGTAGTGGTCCCCTGTTTAATAATAATAATAATAATAATTATTATTATTATTATTATTAATATTATTTATTTAATTTATTTACTTATGTTTAAAGTGCCATCCAACAGTCTTGCGACCAATAACAGGATGACACTAAACAAATGACAGACACAAATACAGAAACACTGGATAAAATTAACAAAGGACACAAATAAATACAGATATCATGCAGCAAGACATTTAAAAAGAGAACAGACAGAAATGAGGTCACAGAATACAATTTTTCTATCCTTAAAAGGATCAAATTCAGTTATCATTAAAACGGAGTATACAACTTTCTTTTTTCTTTAAGTTTTTATTTTTATATCATGCAAAAAAAAATTAAAGTTTCTACTAATATGGTTTGGCACCTTTAAACCTATATTGCTCATAATAGTTTGAGAATCATAGTAATAGAGAAAAGAGTTACGGTAATAAAAATAGAGCATCATTAGCTATCCTATGAGCATGTAAAGTGGTAGTCTCAAAATCAGTAAGAATATCCACATAACTGAAAGGTATTGGCCGTAGAGATAATCTCATGTAAATAGTTTTAAATAATTTGTATTGGACTGACTCAACACGATTCAAGTCTGTGATGGTAATACTATTCCAAATAACACAGCAGTATTCTAACTTGGACCTAATCAAAGCATAATAAAGGTTATTAAGGAATCCGGAGAAGAAGCAGTATAGGTCAGGAATGTTACTAACCCTAAAGTATGATGAGCATTGGAGATTAAATTATCAACATGAGAATGAAAATAAAGTTTAATATCTAATAACATTACAAGATCATGAATACTCTCATTACACTTAATTTTGCAATTATTTATTGAATAGTCAAACTTTATAGGATAAGTTTTACACGTAAATGTAATACAGATAGTTTTATCATAATTTATATTCATAATATTATTATTGCACCACTTACAGTATAAGTCAATATCAGCATTAAGTATAATGCAATCAGATACGTTACTAATTTTTAGCAAATATTTTCAGGTCATCAGCATTAAAAGACATTCTTAACTTTGACAGTAAAAGTTCTGACCATCATATAGCTCTGAATCCATTAAACATAGACACTGTCAAGACTTAAGTTCCCTAAGTTCCTAAGTTTATACAGCATGATGCAATGTTGACAAGTATCAAACACTTTTTTTAGACCAAAATATTTAGTATCATATTGACCTTTCGATATGACAGAACTATAAATTTCATTTATATATTCAAACAAATTACAGTAGTTGGTAGTATTTCTTTTATGCTGAAAACCATGTTGGCGACTGGAGATTATATTCTTAAAATGAAAATTAATATGTCTGTGTATTATTTTTTCCATAACTTTAGAAAATGTATAAAGGAGTGAAATAGGCCTGTAGTTTTTTAAGATTACGCTAATCACATTTTTTAAATACAGGAATTACGTTTGCCTGTTTCTACATAAGTATTTGGAAAAATACCACAAGACAAACTAGTATTAATGACCTTAGGGGGCAAAGATTTCAGCACAGGCCTTATTATAAAATTAGGGATACCATCAGATCCTGAAGATTTACCATATTTAAGATTTTTGATAGACCAAAGTACTTAACTATTGTAGACTGTAGGAGTAGGCAAGTGAGTATCAGAATCAGAGGTGAAACGTGTATTGGAAGTTTGAGAAGGTTATTCAAGGATCTCAGCAAAATGTTGACCAAACAGGTTAGCTACTTCACTTGGATCTTGTATTAAATTACCATTGTTGAGAATGGTTAAATTAGGGTGGTGACCATCTTTCATCAGTTTTACATAATTCCAAAATTGTTTCGGATAACGTTTAATATTGTTATTTATTTCAAGAAGCCAAATTATTTTATCAGCTCTAATTTTGTTCTTCACCAATTTGCGCTGCGCAGAATAATTTGAATAATTTTGTTCATTCTTTTGATTTTTATACTTTCTGTAAATTTTTATATTTTGTCTTAATAAGCTTAATAAGAGCAGAGGAAAACCAAACAGGGTATTTTCTATTAGCTACTAGGGTTAATGGCATGTAGGTATCAATAATTTTTAAAGTGTTACTAGCCAAATATTCAACCATATGGTTAACACAATTCATATTAAAGATAGGACTCCAATCAAAGATTTTTTGGGCATAATACAATGAGAGATAGTCACTGTTGCGGTAATCACGAGAGAAAACGTAAATGTTGTTATGTGTCAATTTTGAGTCTTCAAGCTGATAGGAGCATAAAATTGCAGGATGATATTCATCTTCACTAACCAAAGAATCAGGAGACCAGGAAACTTTAGTAATGTAACTATTAGAGAAAACTAGGTCTAAGAAAGACTTATCTGGTTTAGTAAAGTTAAATTGTGTAAGATTAAGTGGGTTAATACTTTCTAACAGTAATAGTCCTTTTTGTTTATTGCAATAATATTCAATATTTTGAACGTGATGAATTTTCCAGTCAATACCCAGAACAATGAAATCACCAACAACGGTTACATAATGAGGATAATTAAACAGTTTGGATTCTAGAGTATCTAAACAGCTTTTAAACTCCTGAACAGCAAGTTGAGGAGGAAAATATATAAAACCACCGAGAATTTTAATTTTACTAATAGTAAGTTCTATCCAAACAGCAACAAGATTATTAATTTGAAGCTCAGCCTTCAAGACAGCTAGGGGATAAAAAAGGGAGTTAATAGCAAGCGGCACACCTCCTTCCCTAGAAATACGTAACAGCGTCATATTTTCTATCACATCGGAAAACATTGTAATAGCTGGGGAAGTACTGGGAGTTAACGCTATTAGAATTTAGCCAAGTTTCAGTTAAGCATATACTGTAATATGATAGTTAGACACTAAAAGATCATCCTCCAATTGTAGGCTTTTTGTCTGCAGACCCCTTACATTTTGATAGTAAAGATGTATATCTTTTAAACATACCTGCATACATAATAGGTGATTTAAGAAGAGGTGCCTCCGGCTGCCTGATTTAAATTAACACCAGGGTCAGAAGTAGCACTCGCCTGGGAGAAAAGCCGAGACTCCTGCAGTTTACCATAAAAAAGGCTAATAAGGCAGCCGGAGGGCCAATAAACAGTGTTAAAAATAAAGTCAAACTCGGATTCCTCAACCGGAACATGAAAAGAAGAATAAGTCATATTTTGTTTTTAATTTGGCCACTTTCAAATTTTTCAATTTTATTTTGGTGTTTATGTAGTTTACCACTTCATCCTCAGTGACGTCAGCAGCAAAACGCGACATAAACAAAGCCTTCATCTTAGGCCTCACTTGTTTAGCAACAGTTTTTAACGAAGCTGTGTTGCGTACACCAAGCTGAATAGTTTTCTTGGAAGTTTGCTTCTCGCTCACTTGTTTCTCGTCAGTTGACTCACTGGTCCACACGTTTCGCCACCTGTGGTATTCCATGAATCCTTCTGCGTCATCAGTTGTCTCACCATTGTTTTCCATAAGGCGTTCAGATTTATAAATTGGGTCAGCATCAATCTGTTTGTTTTTGTTGTTCGTGTTTGTTTTAATGTGGTGTTGCTGAGATATAGAGCCTTTCACTTTATCACTATATGTCGTGATCTTGGTGGAAGGTGGTTTATTGCCAGTAGTAGCTTCAGTATCTTTTCCATCTATAACACCGTTCATGCCGGTGCAAGTGAGGTTATGAAGATCCCTTAAAGATTTAAGGGTTCTATTCTCTTCCTTGAAGTTCGGAGACCAGCAGAGATTTCAAAAGAAAATTTTCTTCTTTAAGTTCAGTAACCTTGTTGGTAAGCGAGTCAATTTTGTCGCTCGGGGAAGCAACCATCTTTTTGACATTTTCACAGAGAGACGATAATGCGGAAAGGACCTCCTTGGAAGAACCATCTGTTAGTATCAGTGAAAGCGGTTCGCTGTTTTTCTTAGGCAAAAACATGGTGGTGTCTGTCGTATCCCGTTGTCCACAGTTGTTGTATAGGTAGGTGGCTTCAGTTGTTAGATCTTGAGGTTTAACACATGTTGCGTGCACACGCACGCCACAACTGGCCTCACAATAAATACGTTTTTGCTTACCAAACAATGGTTTACCGCATACATCGCATTTATCAAAACTCGGGGCATATACCAAAATTCTAGTTACGCTTTTTAAGCGATTAACTAAATTGTAATCACTTAAAAACAGTGAAAAGAGGAGAGCCTACACAAACACGTCTGCACCCCACAAACACACCCGAAAGATGATGATGATGATGGCTAAACATACAGCCACAAAACATTGAGGTTGTAATTTTCCTGCCATATATACATAGGGTTGCCACAGCAGTGTAACCCAAAAAGAGGACACACTTGTTCAAAGCATTAAAAAAAAAAAGACGACAATTAAAAAACACTCTGAGTACACCGTAACAATTTTTTTTTATATAAATGTAAAAATTAGTAACTTTATCTTGTAGTTTAGTACAGTAAATTTTTAAAAAAGCAAACATAATTTCTAGAAATAAACTCCAAGTATGTTAGCACTAATAAAACGCAGAATGAAATAGTATTCAAAATAGGCTGACAATTGCACTTTCTGTAAACTACGGCCGTGCTGTAAACATATCTATAACAAACGAACAACGTAATAATTCCCAAAGCAAGGAAGTTTCACATAAACGCGAGGCCTGTCGGCACCGTTCCTAAACATTTCATGACACAGAGATCATATAAAACATAAATATTGGCTGTGTGTTCTTGAAAAAGAGGACATTTGGCCCATTTATGTAAAACCCGGCCGGACAGTTTGCGAGGCGTTGAAAAGAGACATGTCCGGGTAAAAGAGGACGTCTGGTAACCCTACATATACAGTATATATTATTATACTGTATGTGTCTACGGAAACTTAACCTGTACAATCAAATCTGTAGCATATTGGTCACGTGATTGGATCTACTCAGTCATTGGATGTTTAACGTTTATTTCCGAACAAACTTAAACTCAAAGAATAGCCTATTTTAAAAATTTGGTAAAATCTGAAAAAGTATATATCAGTCTATCTGACAGACCTACCGTATATTATTAGACCAAGTTCGGACAGTGCAGAATATTCTTTTGTGCTGGTACAATATATGTATATATGGCTTAACAAATGTGTACTAGTAATTCATACTGCATAAAAATGCTAAAGTAATCTCTAAAATTTCCACAGAAATAAGGGATTGCAAAGTGAAAGATCTCTAACATACAGCAGTCACTTTTTTTTTGCGTTAATCAAGAGTTTTCTATATGCAAATAAATTTAAAATGTTAAAATATGTTCAGAATGGCTAGTGAAT
Source organism: Medauroidea extradentata (assembly GCA_003012365.1). NCBI lineage: Eukaryota > Metazoa > Arthropoda > Insecta > Phasmatodea > Phasmatidae > Medauroidea > Medauroidea extradentata. The sequence goes on along the minus strand of PNEQ01083716.1, from coordinate 4,360 downwards.
AATAATTATACAACATATTTCCCACCTGAATTACGTTCCTCTGGCAACATTTTTACTTGATAAACTCCTCCAGACTTCTTGTCCAACGTGCACTCAAGCACCTTACATCAAATGTTCATTTGTGTATACACGTATGAGCCTATGTTTGTTTAATTTTACATGCACTTTCCTTTATTTCATCTGCTAGTGTCTATCTAGCATGCTTCCAAGCAGAGTACACCTGAGTAGATTCTGAAAGATTATCTAGTAGTTGAATATTTAGAGATTCTAGCTACTGCTAGACTATACTCACACACCGACTGGGTTTAGAGTAATGTCCACTCTATCGAGTAGATTGAGTAACGTTTCTGTAAGCCCCTTACATAGACAAGTAAAGGTGAGTGAAAGGCCAAGTAATTGAAAGGAAGAGAGGGAAAGGAGCAAAATCTACACTAGACCTCCGAGTTTACGAATACTCACGGATTCTCTAATCATATTCATAAAATTGCTACCTTTGTAAAATCCATGACAGCCTACTTGGCCTCACACCCCAGCATCAAATTTTAAAATGAATTTTTTTTTTTGCAAAAGTGCCCCTAGTCGAGCCCATATTTTCGTAGCTTCTTGCGAGAAATCAAGAAATTTAATAACAGAGCCATAAATTGAAATCAGTAGCCAGATGTCTTCCGATCAATAGGATACTTCTGAATGAAAGATATAACCAACCATTATCCCCCCCCCCCAAAAAAAAAAAAAAAAAAAAAAAAAAAAACCTGAGCTCCCGAGTGACTTCTCGCGAGCGAATAGCCCAACTTCCATAGCGTTTAATGGAAATATAAGGAGAGTGATAGTTGAAATATAAACTTATATCAATAGACGTCTTCCAATTAAAATCATTTTTCTGGACGGCAGATATGACGGACCGAGTACCTTCTCCCAAGTGAGACCGTTTATTTAAGTTTTTATGCAGAAAAAATCAGATGATATATTAATAAAATAATAATTAACATCAATGGACAGGTTTTCAAAACAGAAATATACGTGAATCGGTAGCTACTATCTTCTACTGTCGCCAAAACACATTTTAACGCACTGGTGCACATCTACCAGCCCGCACAACTCCCATGTAAATTATTCACCAAAGAAAAAGGAAAAAGCAGATGTAGTTATTCATTGTACTGTTTTACATAACTTTGACATTACAGTGAAACCTCATTAATACAAACCCTGTTAATACAAAGTTCTCATTACTACAAAGTGGTTTTCTATCCCTTTGGAATAAGATTAAAAATTAAATATTAAATTAAATGTTCAATAAAAAGTTCCCTTACACATAAAACAGAGTGAGAAGTAGTTCATTGGTTAAAGGAAGTCATGATAGTGGTTTGAAAGTTTTTATTTTGGGACTAAACATCCTGAAAATATATAGACATAATTTTTTTGAGTTTTTGCAAACACCTCTTTACATAAACCTCATTACAGTACAGTCGAACCCCGCTACTACGACATCGCAACTATGACAACAACGCAACTACGACAATATTCCCTATCCTCTTCAAAAAAATTAAAAAATTAAAATAAAAAAGTGGATTTATTAAAAATACTATTTCAAGTAGGAAAGATGTTTTAAAACACGTCTGTAAGCGTGCAATAATAATAGAGGTGGTGTCCGTTAATAAATAAGTAGCTATTAAAGAAAAAAAAATCTGCGAAAAACTCTAAAAACATCTGCTGAAATACATTTGCGCAGCGCGCCTGGGTAGTTAGACCATGCACACAACACCGAAGATAAGCAGGTAATGTGATGACGCATCTCTCTTCCGTCCTCTTTCTCCCTCTCCGTTTCTGCTCCTACTCACACCACGCGCACTGTGTACGGCCTACGCGTAAAGGCTGTTCACGGTAAAGTGAACAGTTTTGAGCGCCTAGTTACTGTTTTCTCTCGGCCGATTTGCATTCTTCCGTCGCCTATTTATGATAAACATTTCAGTTTTTATACTAGACACAGCGTATATTTTAAACTCAACTAAAATTTTATGTCCGCGACCACTACAAAATATATTTATTGATTACTGTTCTCATGGAAATGATTTTGAAAAGTGTTCACTTTACCGTGAACAGCCTATAGCTTGGTCTGTACATCGACTGCGTGCGTAGCAACAGTAATAGCCAAGCAGCTCATGTTTTCCTCTTCAGCCCTTATACCCTCCTTTGTGATTCCAAGCAAGGTCAGTGAATGAGAGGGCGACAAAAAAAAACCTTTGTTTGTCACATGCGTCGCCCTTGCCATTTTGTGTGTTTACACAGTTTGTGCGTAGCTTGGTTTTTGGATACATCTTGTGATATTGCATACGTTTCTTGGCTTTGTTTTATTGGATTTCGACTTTGGATTTTAATTGGAACTGACTGGATTGATTATTGACGACCTTTGTGTGCGATTATATTGGATTACGATTTTATTTACGGTTTTGATTAAGTATTTGTAGGAAATGTTTAGGCACTTTGTATATTATTTAATTAAAAATAAAAATGCCGTACAATTGAAATATTACTGAATTTCATTTTACCGTGATTTTGCTTAACAACACGCTGAAAATATATTATCGTGCGCTAAAAAATAACAGTTGCTACATTCAACACTTTACTACGCCCGACACCAAAAATATGTCGCGTTACATTCACGCAACTCATTTTCCTTGCAGACAAGAAGTTGTGTTTATATTTCTGTGGTTTATTTTTATTTTCTGGTGAGCAGAGAAGTCGAATTAATACGTCTGGGGCAGGTATTGTTTTTATTTTGGTCTGTACGCAGTCGGCAAGTTACGTCGCGCACTGTAAATTTTTCGTGATTTTGAAAAAATGGGTTTATTATACTGTACAATCCTGTAGAAGCGTTTAACGTAACAGAAATATAAGTATCGAGCATTAAAACACTTTACAATCGTAACATATTTCCAGTACGCAACACTAATATTATACTACACACACAGGCAGTCGCCAGTCAGGCACCAGCTGTGCCGTAGAAAGAAGCTAATGACGCATGAAGCGCCCCAGTGGACAGCTCAGAAACTAAGACTTATAGCTCTGTCAGAATGCGCTACAGTACAGGCTCTTTAGTTGCCAACGCTTGGCACAGAGCGCAGCACACTTGAGTCAATTTTCGTCACTCGTGCCGCTGCGGCCTCGCACATTCGCCGTTTTCAACTTTATTTCTATCTTTCAACACGAATTGGGGAGGATATTATAGGCTTATCTAGTATCAAAATCTTCAGAAAAAGTCGGCATTTAATATAAAAACATTACTTTCTTTTAAAAACTGTGTTATTAATGAGAGTAACACTGATACACGGTATTAGAGCAAGAAAAACACCGACTTGAACAAAAAAAAAAAAAAAATTTCGGGGTTAAAAATGGGAATTTCGGCAACTACGACAACCGCGCAACTACGACAAAATTCTTGAGAATTATCGCTTGTCGTAGTTGCGGGGCTCCACTGTATTAAAAACTGCAAAAATTTAGGTCACTTCAGGTTTGTATTAATGAGGTTCCACTGTAATTAAAAATAATGTCAAAACCATTCCTTGGTGTTGGCACTAAGTTGATTAGTAAAAAAACTTCAGAATTATTGTACGCAAACGTAGGTAGAAGTACTGTACAGGGCGGACAGATAGTGAAACTGTATGACCGTCCACAACATGAAGGACAGATAGCAGCACCGTAGCATATACAGTCAATCAACCAGCCAAAATCAACATTTTTGATGTTCTCACCGAAAATCATCAAAAATTACATGTGTAAGTGATTCCAAAGAATCACATTCAGAGACAGTTCCGGGATTACGCAACACACAAACTTCTAATTTATTTCCAAATTTGACATATTCACGGTGGCAACAAATGTTTCTACATATGGCAGCTAGACAGCATGATCATTGTGCTCTCCTGTGAAAAAATGCACATTTTATGAAATGCAGTAATGCACTGTTCAAGCAAATTACAGTAAACCTCTTTATAACGAACCCTCACGGTTTCCGAGATTAGGGTCGTTATAGAGAGGTGGTCGTTATAGAGAGATGGTCGTTATAAGATTTCGGACCAATTTGGAACCTCTACGTGTCAAAATAGGCCGTTTTCGCATTAAGACCATGTTCAGTCATCTTAATCAATAATAAATCTTACATTTAAACTAAGCTATAAACAAAATTTATGACCAGGCGTCTTTTTAAGAAAAGGCGATAGTGTATTCTGCTCTCGGGGATTTTATTTTACGCAGTGAACGCTTAGAAAGTCACGCGCTGTGAGGTTACGTGCCATGTCGCCGCTTGCTTGTTATCAGCCAGCCGCTATGGCTCGGCCAGCCGGGAGGATGGACCATGATGTAT
>PNEQ01083706.1:0-27534 GCA_003012365.1 Medauroidea extradentata | reverse complement strand
ATTACAGGGGTCTAAAAATAGATATTTCATCATGTTTCGGATATGCTTTTAGTCACGTAGGCCACCCTCGAAGGGTTAAGACGCAGTTGGGACAGGTATCTATGACGTAGGTTCGGCGGGTTTCCCACTATGAGCCACCCGGGCTTTGAGTCAAGGTGTTACGAAACTGCCGCCGACTACTGGCCTCCAGGAACATGGCACGCAACAGTACTAACCGGATGTATGTGAAACTCAGATTGCGACCTGCACTGAACTTAGTTGCAGACTTTCCACCAATAAAATTATGTAGTCACCGCTTAGTGTCCCATAGTAAAAACCGTTCGGCGGGAAGCTTGCACGCTAGTTCAGCGCTTGGCTCGTTGAGGCGACGCGGCATTTGATGCGAGCTTCACGGTCGACCTTACTGCTTCGTATCTTTTGAGCCTCTCACGCGCGGGTAGACGGCGCCCTTAAGACGGTTATTATTATTTATCCCGCACCAGTGAAACGCTGGTACGTCGTACTCGCATTTGGGAGGATCCGGGTTCGATTTCCTGTTGATATCGGTATTCAGTGATTTCTCGAAATCGCTCCGTGCCATTGCTGATTCCTCTCCCAGTTCCTGGCATTGTGACAAGATGTGTACCAACATAATTATGTTACTTCGCTTTGGACGAGTCGTGAAATCCATTTACCTTACCCGTTACGATTTTGCCTATATCGTGTGAATTGTTTTTGTCTCCAGCTGGTAAAAAGTTTCGGTGGAGAATGTTTCCCCGGACGAGAACCTCTCGTCCCGGCGGCGTCTTTTGCCTCTCTTTCCCCCCTCTATATAGTCTCAAGGTCGCGTGCCAGACGTCTCCCCGGGGCCTTGATTGGGGAAGATTGTGTCCCGTCGTGCCACTTGACCGCGTGGCACCGCTGCCCGATTGACCGACCTCACCCCCTCCTACTTCCCCTCCTAAGCCTGCTACTTCGGCGTGAACCATATTCCAAGTCGCCGGCCGGAGAGTTGTCCCATGATTCAGCGTTCAGTGTTAGATAATTACTTGTATTTTTCACTTTTCTAGCCATAACATTTCTTCAAGTTATATTATCAAAATTTTCTCTTCGACAAGACATCGGATATATTCTCGACGAACTGCTTGGCATAAGTAATAATATCATTTTGCATTGATTTATCATGCTGAATCATTGCAAGGGAATTGTAGTTAAAATTTCAAGAATGATTTCAAGTCAAAAATATGAACTTATAACACTATTATGATCTCCAAAATTCATCACAACTATCTTCTATGCCTCAACATTGCCACATTTACCAAGAAGTTGTTGCAGAAAATATATTAACATAATTTAGCGTCTATCGCTTCCTCTTATGGCCCCAATAAAATAATTATTGGTTATTACATATGTTTGGGAGTGCACCGTCTATTGTGAACAGACTATTTATTTATTTATTTTTATTTATTTATTACGTCTTTAGAGGCGCAGTTAAGGCAGATGCGCCTTTTCTTCCACTGGACCCATAACAAATATCATTGTAATCAGGACAAATTCCGCTATGTGCTTAAAATCAAATATTTGGATTACGTTACATGGTTTTCGTTCTTTACTGTACCAAAAAGTTGCTAATTTTCGATGTAAACCATTTATTTTCAATATGTTTTAAGTACAGAATTAAATTCCCTTTTATTATAACTTTCTTCGTGTAACTTGTGACATCTAACTACGGTATAAATTACTTCATTTTAGTAAATGGGTTGGTTTTTGTCAAGGATGAGTTTTGTTATCATTTCGGATATTTTTTTTTTCACAAACGTTTATTCCGTGTGACTGGAATAATTTTTTAATCACTTTAAAGCATTGCGACATTCTTCTTCTAATGTTCTACTGGCCAATGTTTTGTCATTTCTTTAAGTACAAAAATAAAACTTACATTATGCTCAGTTTGCCGTCACGTGCCACGTTTAGCAGCTTGATCTTCAGGTAATTTTACTTCTGTTTACTAGCGTTTCTAGTTCAGACTTAGAAAGCAGTGTAGTGGTCGTTGTGATAAGAGCCGCAGACGTGATGGAGCTATAAGGTCATCTTGAAGCGTGCATGAAATGTCGCTTCACCACAAGCCAATAGATTCTCGCCGAACTATTTTTACAATGGAACTTTGTGCGGTGATTATATTATTTTATTGGTGGAAAGTCAGTTGCAAAGTTCAGCGCATGTTAAGTTTCACATACATCCGGCAGGTACGGCAGTCTGAAATGGTGGTTTGTAGCTATTTTGGAGGGCTTAGAGATACTGTTTTGAATAAGAATGATGTCTTAAGAGGGCGTGGTACATTATTCAACGCTAAAAGTGTTAATCTATAGCTGTAGGTTTCTTGAAGCCAATTTGCGAAGATTAAACAACAGCAATCCTAGACAATAGTTTTAGCGGACGTTTTAAACAAAATTGTTTCCAGTGTTACGAACTTCTGAGGCACAATCTCTGACGCCGGAACCTCGTACATTTAACTGCGGCGCAAGAGATCACGCTTAACTAAGTAAATTTGGATAAATATTTACTCATAATAATTTCGTTAAAAAACGAACAAACTGCAACGCATTTGAAGCGCGTGGTAGGCGCCCTCAAGTCCTCACACGAATAACAACAACAAAGCGCAGATAGCAGGTTGGGTGATTTGCTCGTAGAGTCGATACGCCGCCAGTCAGCAGCACCCTTAGAGCTCCATCGATCCTGTGTCTCACACATACAGACGTAGCCTACCTAGGGAGCTACTTTAATTTCGTCTATCGTTGTGTAAGGAAAGCCGGCTCGAATGGCAGCCAACACTACTTCGTAGTATTCGTATTACAACGTCCATGTTAGTTTTTTTTTCTCGGCGAACGGATGGTACTCCTGTGCATTCGTTTCCCTGGCTGGTTGTCTGCCTGTGGGAGATCCCTTTTCCCTGCCTCCGCCGCCGCTCCCCGCCTTCCCAATCTAATTTCCTTTTTCGTTTTATTCAACGCCAGTGGCAACGCTTGCCGTCAGATTTGATTCGATTGGTTTACCCAGCCTGCTTTATTGTCCCTCGCTTTCCTCATCCTTTCTCATCCCTTCCTACATTCTAACCTTTACGCTCTCGGTCTTGTGGCATTTCTCTAGAGGATCCCGAATAATAGCAGTTGCTCCAAGCTGCTGTGCATTTCTGGTTGGAAATAATTAATCCAAGTGCTTCCGCGTTAATTAACTGTGTTGGATCGAGTCTGCGGTGCGAATGCGAATATATATATATATATATATATATATATATATATATATATATATATATATATATATATATATATATATAAAAGAAACAAGTAGAACTGTCGATAAAAAAGTTTGAAGATATTGATTTCGTTTTATTGGTATATGTTAATGTAAGTCAGTTGATCTTCTTTATGATCTGTTCAGTTTACGAATCATTTTAAAAGGTTTTAAACTTGTCGCTATTGTAATCTCTGGCGTTCATACTCAATCCTTCAGTTATTTTATTGTTCTTATAGTGAGAAAACGTTGCATTTTTAAAGTGCAGAGACGCATTACGTGTATAATCATGTTGAAACTAAACATGGATCCGTAAACTAACCGATGACGAGATAATGCTAGTTTCTATTTGTTGGATACATAGATTACATTATTTTCTACGAGGTGTCATACTTGCTCAAATATAGCCCTTATTATTATTTAAATTGGTATATCAATAATAATTTAAAAAACAGTTATGAAAAAACAGCTATTCCTAATTCTAGCTTTCCTCAATTGCTTGCGGTATTATTCCGCATATTTTTTTTTTTTTACTTCTGTTTATTTTTGCATTGCCCTGTAAAACAGCTCGAAGTGATGTCGTTTATCGTCCTCTTGATAAGGTAAACCTACTTTACTTCGTGATACTACGGCTTCGAACTTTAGTATCAGAAATATGTTAAACATTTAAATTGTGATCTTATGTGCGATGCCGATAAATGGTCACGTTATTGCTGAAACAGCTCATGCCTGCTCTCTGTTGGTCAGCCAGTGAACTCGGCGTACAGGTCCTTCCCAATCTTGTGAAGCCCGCAGAGTGGTTTATCACTGCATTAAGGTATATCACGATGTATGGTCGGTTTACCATATAACTACTTAGAGCGCCGTGGCATATGGAACATCATGGTGGCATTTGAATTTGGCGGGGGTTGAAGGCTTCGAGATAATTGAGCTAGCTTCTTGGCGCGGCAACGGGCATTCATCGCTTCACCAGTTACAACAGAACATGTGCCAAAGGTCACTGTGTTCTTCAGCAAGTAACGAAGGTCAGCTTTTATCTCTCGTGTGCCAATCACCAACGCACTAGGTTTTGGCGGCACGGCCACAACTCTTGTACGAGAAGAATCTGAACGAGATTTGAAGGAAAATTTTTAAGAATTTGAAGGGAATTCTCTTCAAACGTCTTATATTTACTAATTTTTTCTTTGCTTAGAGATTTTAAAATGTTGCAACTGCCTAAATTGCCATATCTAGCATTTCATGCTGGACGTAATTCACTTTAAAAATTTAATATACATTTTTTTTTGCTTTAAAAACAATCTTTGTTTTCTTGTGAATCAATACAAAATAACTTTTTAGCAAAAACATTTTTTTAAGTATTTGGTAATGTTAACGAAACACCCTGCCGCCATTAAAATTGCTCATCAGTTAGTCAAAATGTATGACATTGTCAACCTATATAATTTTTAAGGAGTAACTTTTGTAACACCAAATGTGCGTTTTCAAATGTTTTCTTTGCTGTAAAGTAAAATTTAACTACCACCAGCGTAACAGCCACAAAAATTTTTTTCGTAAGTAATTAGTTTTTGAATGTTTCTTACAACGGTAGTGAATCATACTGATGTTACTCAAAATCTTTTTATTGATACAATTAATGTTTTTACTGTACACAAATATTTGTACTTGGTTAGAAAATTACTACATTTTTTTACTATCTGGCTGTTACTAGAAAGCGAGATAGAAAAACAATGTTTACATTTTATTTTGTTTATTTATTTAATTTTCAATTTTAGTATTTTACACAACAGGGTTTTGGGCGGTTTACATCAAGTGTTTAAATATAACTTATTCTAATAAAAATTTCATGCACACATAATTTTACATCAATACGAAACACGGTTCCTAATATTTGGCTACACCGTCACTTCCCTTAGAACCGATTTCGTGGGGCATTCTGGGAGTACTCTTTTGTTGGGGATGCCCTTGTCCATTCTGCCAACATTTGTGATAGCCTTTATCCAAAGTATCAGCCATGATTTTCCCGAAAATATTGTTTTAATCGTGGTCTGTTTTATAGCATGACGAGATTTCGCTAGTCACACGTGTATATATTCGTGTATCATTGGAAGTATAAAATATGGAAATGTATCAAATTTTTCGTTTTTTATAAACTGCCTGGCAGTCTTTCCAATAGCAGAAAGTGTTTTCTTACACTGCAAGTAAACATAATAGTAGGAATATCTACTCGTCTTTGCCATGTTCAGGTTTCGTGTAGGGATTGAAGTATTAATTTAAATTAAATTAAAACATCTTGTGCTAATTTTTTTGTATTTATTTATTGACTAGACCACAAAACTATACAACTATTCATACGCAGCGTTTTTGTTATTCACAGGTGCTATTGTTTTGTATGATAAATAGTTTAGCCAGAAATTCCAATTTCTTTTGCAGTTCTCACGCCTCTCACTGGCCATTCAGTTCTATTTTACCTTCAGTTCACTGTCTTCTGTATGTAGCGTTCCAGGACGTTCCGCTTGCTTGTTTGTACAGCCCTGAATCTCGCACTATGCTTGGCAGTGCCACGCCATATCCTTCCTATTTGTATACCTTGCTACAAAGTCGGCAACACTAGTCAAGAAGGCTGTATGATCCCTTAATAATCTACTCTAAAGTTGAATAATCAGGTACAAAACACTATTTATTACCATGTACTTAGTAGAATTTTGTCAGTGATATTAAGATATTTGTAAGTAGGTTACCATAAAGTGGGGTTACTTTGTCTATTTTTTTTTTTTTTTTTTTTCATTAAGCTTGCAGCTTCTTAAATTAAAGAAGACTTCACCATTCACAGCAGCAATAAACAATACTTTTTGAGTGAAGGGTGGCGTTGATTTTTTCATATGAAACTAAATTATCCCCTTCCTTGTTTATGACTTCAATTCTTACTGAAATTGGATGGTATAAAAGCCTAAAAAAGTGCAAAAGTTGTAAAAGTATAATTAATCATGGAAAGGGTTATAAACGTGGTGCAAAATTCCCCGGGAAAGTATAAAGTTCCCTTATTTTACGGTACTAATTATAATTTAAAACATGACAAATTCTTCCCCATAGCTTTCAATTATTATCCATGTTTGGTTCTGGTGCAGCCTGTACTGACGAACACCCTCCACCCCCGTGCCTGACTATTGTGTGGTTCAGGGTCGCTATTAGCAGAACCATAGGTCAGGCAACTCTGCGTCTCTGTGACTTGCTGTCGAGGATGTTTGAAAAGGTCTGGTGTTAAAGCCACGATTGGAAAGGTTGAAGAGGGAGGGTTCTCATCGCACACCCTTCCTCGACGTGAGTGGGCGGAGTCTGGCTAGCGCCGGCTTCAACTGGCCCTAGGCAGGCAGCCTGCGCGGCTCTCGTGGTCCAAAATATACGCCGTCATTTCCACCTCGATAACTGTCACTTTAATGGTGAGTGATAGTCACCATATTGCATTTTTGTATTTTGTGTCATAACTATTCTTCTGGGTAGTTTGTTGGAACTATAAGATAACTACGGAATAGAATACACATTGCTAGAAATTTAGACACCGTAAATCTTTATTTTCCGTTACTGTTGTTACAGATAGAATTGTAGTTAAGAAAGTACTAAGAATTTTCCAATTGCAATTTGATTTGTAACAGTAACGACAAAAAGCTATTTACGGTGTCTAAAATTATATAAATATGTATTAGGTCTATATTTCGTAGTTACGTTAAAGTTCTAAAAATTTACCCAGAAGAAAAATTATGAGACATAATACAAAAATTCTGGATGGTTACAATCACTCACTCTTAAAGTATGCAGTGTCTGTCAAAGAAAACTACAGATAATTGTAAACATAACTCAGTTGAGTATGCCTTAGTTAACAGGATAAACATGCATTACATTCCGTGAATGGAATCGGATCAAATAAAACTGAAACTGCCAAATAACACAAATAAAACAAAACTGGACACCGCCGAGGCAGATAATACTGTCGGTCCTTTTGCTAAAGCAGGCCTCTTTTTTTTTTTTTTTTTTTTTTCGCCTTTGTTATTTGGCTGTCCTTGTTATATTTGACCCGATTCCATTTATGGAATTTTATTTTGTGTATGTATCCTGTTGACTAGCGTACTATGCTATTTACGTTTCCTTTGACAGACATCAGTATCGCTATAGAGTAGGTATGTCCAAAAAATACATTCAGTCGCTCACTCTTATCGCATTACATTTTCAAAAATCATTCTTGGAGGCCTGGAAATTTCGCGGATTTAATTGTTACGAGGCTGGATTAGTAACTGTGTATGCTGGTAAATTTTTCTATTGGGTAATTGTTTATGAAACTAGTCCTTGAGAACTGCGAATCAGAGGCGAACCTATACGTGAGAACACCCACCCCGTGCTACATATTCAGATGTACAACTAGCAACTTATAGGTCGTTCGGGATAAAGTGAGCACTAAATATTTAAGGGCCTCGCCTACCACGCGCTTAAAATGCGTTGCAACGTGTTCGTAATACCGTTTTTTTTATTAAGAAACTATTCCACATATGCCCAATATGTCTATGTATGAAAAGAAAATACACCCCAAGCGATGACTGAAGAGTCGTTTCAAAACATCACGTCGATTAGAAAAATCATTACGGAGCTCCTCAAAATGGCTAAAAACAGATTTTTCAACCTGTCATATCTGAAAAACTACTTGCGGGATTCGTGTGAAACTTATCTAGGGGTATGCAATGGACTTTGATTAAAACTTTCCACCAATAAAAAGATGGGGTCATCACTGAAAGTGTCAGTCAGGCGAGTGGTCTACGATACCGCTGCACGCCGTTTCAGTGTCTTGCGGTAGAGGCGATACCGCGTCACATGAGTCGGCCAGCATCGCCCTTGGCACCGTGCCTCACACTCACAAACACACGGCCAATAGGCGGACGCCTTAACCTTTGAAAAATATCACTTGCTGTTACTGCATATTATTTAACAGTAACAATGGTTGCCTTCCAACTTGTATCGTTGACAGCGAATGACAGAAATAAAACTGAAATCGATGTATTTGTGCTTTATATAATTAATATACTTTTTTTTATCAAACTATAAAGGTTCCTACCGACTCAACAATTATCTTACAAGCGCAAGCATCAAATGACGCGCGGAATGATACGAATTGACTGAAAAGAGAACTTTTGCGTGGTTATTTTGAGTGCTCACTTAATGCTGAATCGCCTATAGTTATTTTTTTTCCAAGACAAGAAACTAGGCCTGTATGGTTACAACTGAAGTCAGTTAGCAAAAGTTTTATTCGTTACGTAATTACTAGCTTAGTATATACCATCTCAAAAAAAATAATTCGTTTGCGGGTTTCACAAAATTGGCATGGCTCTGTACACGTAGTTCGCTTGGTTACCAACAGGGAGCAGACATGTGCTTGGGCGTCACCAGGAATTATTTCAAGGGGGAGGGGGGGGAGAATTAGAAATTTAAGTTTAGCTATCATAAAACTAATCTATTATAAGCAAAAACTTATACTTTTTGCAGCGTCTGACTGACGACACAGACCATTGTTTCGCAGCATTTTTCGCAAATTAAGACCTTTTCACAGTGCCTGACACAATTAGTGACCTTTTTTTGTAGGGGTCTCAAAGTTCCGGGGGGGGGGGGAACTATCCCCCCTTCCCCCCCCCTTCGTGACGCCCATGGACATGTGTAGTTTCGCTAATAAGTGACCATGTATCACATATGAGATCACGAAATGTTATAACATATTTCTAGTACTGAAGCCTTAGTATGACGAAGAAGGGGAGGGAAACAGACAGGTCCTCGAGGTTCAATTTCTCATGTGCTGAAGACAGGAGAAATGGCAAGGCAAGGGCTCCGAACCACGGGACTCGAGGCGCACTAGTCAATCAAGGTCAAGGACGCTGCCGGCATCTAGCTGTGGAGGTTGTCGGCGGAACTTGTATCGACTGACACAGAGAGGCGCCGTTCGACTTCTCGACTCTCGATGACGTAAGAGATGACCTTCGTGGGGCGCTGGCCCCTCGCCGCCATTGTTTATTCACGCTCGCGTCTTCGGCTCGATACGTACGTCCACCCGGCGGACACGCGAGATAACACAGCTGCATCTAAGCCGCACTTTGCCCGGAACTGCGTGTCCATGGCGACGTTTTCAGTTTCCATTTTCCAACTGATTTTGTAATGCTCTTTTCGTGAAAGCGGAAAAAAAAAAACGTGAAACAGTAATTTTTGCAGTCATTTTTAAGCAGGAAAGTTCCACTGCAGCGTTTGCTACTACGTGCCTCAAATGCTCTGTAATCTGTAAGGAAATACGTTCTTTTTTACGAAAATGTTCAACAAGCGCCAATTGTGCCAATGCACGAAAAGAAAACACACTTCTGACGAAGTCGGAATGTCGTTGTTACGGCTCCGTGTTCTTTGAAAACACTGTTACAGACTTTCCTCCGTAAAATTTATATGGTCATGTAAGTCTCATAGTAAAAGTAGTAGGGCGCACAGCAATTAATTTATCTTTATTACTACGTCATGAAATTATGGGTCACCTCTGAAATTCTGATAAGAGGCAGAATGATACTGAGAGATCACGCCAGTTCATTGCCTTGGGCATAGAGGCTATGATGTAATCTGTACGTGCGTCTCGATCGACCTTGCCGCCTTTAGGCATCAGACACGCAAAATATTTCATGGCAGACAGCGCCGCCATCTTGGATTTACTTAATGTTTGTCAAAACTTCCGTTTCCTATTTATTTCTTATACATTTGTCAGTGTTACAACGTACAATGACATCGGAAATTTTTAGGGTTACAATGAAGTACATTTTAAAGAATTTTTCTTTAGCAAATCAAGTGAGCTAAATTAAACATTATATCAGTGTTATATTTTAACAGTCCATGATGCCTAATTGCATGCTTATCATGGTCGAGTGTACAAAAATAGTTCATAAACAAACGTTATATGTCTAAGATGGTAGCACATCTATTACTCTTGAACAGATAATTTTGTCGCGATAGTTAAGGCAATGCACCTGTGTTTCTATTGTCTCCGCGACAGTTATTTTTAAAGCCTAAACTAGAGCAGTTACGAAAATCAAAAATTTGTTTAGGAACAATCTTAAACATAACTGCCAAACGTGATATCTGACCTGTTAATGTGTAACGGTTTCAAATTTCAACGTTGGACTCTTAGGAACAGCGGGGCGATACGAGCCAGAGTACCACGCTCGACGAGCGACATATCGTCTCGTTATTGTCTTGGAAGATAAAAACTAACTAGGGTTCCTAAAGTGCCCACTTGTTCCCAGAGAAGAGATAATAATACGGATGGGGTATTAGCAGCCTATGCTGAGGTCTAGCCAACTTTGTTTATTCAGGTAGCAATATGGCGAAGTGCAATCAGCTGTTCCTTTATGTGTATTGAGAAATGAGGTTATGGTTGGCCGACTCACAACCGCATTATACACGTTGATATTTCAGTTACCAATATGGCGGATGGACTCCCCCTTCCGTCTCAAGGCCTCATAGCTCTCGTCCTAAGACATGTGTTATGTTCTATCTGTATGTTTCTCTAGTCTCTGCTTGTTCCCAAACCACCTTGTGTAGTGACAAAGTAGCAAAGTTGGCGAACGTGTGCGCGGCTCGCCGGGCAGTCGTGCTTGGAGCGCGGCCAGGCGGCTCGCCGGGCAACTAACCAGTCACCCTGCTAGAGGAGTCGACTTGCACGCGCTCCGCTGGTAAAAATAGGCCGGGGAGGGGAGGCAGGGTGCTACAGACGAGGAGGCGGGGAGTGTGAGAGTGTGGGGTCCGTCAAGGTCACCCAGCCACTGGGACACTCGGCTCGCTCGCTCGTCTAGTTTCCCTCCTCCACGCTATGCCAGGGCAACGCCACCGACACACAACACACCATCGTACGTCGTGTGGGCGGTGGACTTCCAGGTAAGCGTGCGACAAACAGTGGCGGCTCGTGGGTTGTTGCCAGGTAGGGCTGCAGTTGTCAAGAGCTGTACAGGGTTGTGCGCTGGTTCACTCTACAGCCACTGACACGCTGATGTGCGGGTGCCTCTTACTACTGAGTGGTCACAACACATCTGGTAGCCGGCAAATATTTTATAGTCGTTGGTCTACGGCGCGTTCATCAAGAGTGTTCAGTTCCGACTATCTGCAGCCCCACCTGGCAACAACCCACGAGCCGCCACTGGTGCCTTTGGCCGCAACAACCGTGTTTCAGTGTAGAGAAAGAGACTTTGGTCAGCGCAACGCTCTACCGTTGAGGCTGGTTCACAATTAAAAAACGTAAGCACAGAACATATAACATAACAGTAGAAACTGAGCACAAGACGCCTTCTGCAAAATTAGTTCACAATTGGATTCTTACTGGTAAGTTTAGCCAATGGCATTTTCCTCGGCAAATCTGAAATATTTCTTGTTTTATAAAAAACAACCGAAGGCCATTGA
Source organism: Medauroidea extradentata (assembly GCA_003012365.1). Taxonomy (NCBI): domain Eukaryota; kingdom Metazoa; phylum Arthropoda; class Insecta; order Phasmatodea; family Phasmatidae; genus Medauroidea; species Medauroidea extradentata. The sequence goes on along the minus strand of PNEQ01083706.1, from coordinate 15,810 downwards.
AACGTATTTGAAGTGGAATCGTATTTGAAGACAAAACGAAATGCAGAAACAAAGTTCCTATAAACTGCACAGCGTAAAACATTATTTTCACATATAGAAACATAGTTTTTAACATTAAAATTTCTAATTCTAGCTTTGTTTTGATCGCGCGTATATTTGGAGGTTAAACCAAAATGGCGGACATTAACAAAATCCTTTGCTGTGATTGGTTGCTGTCCTATGCGTACGCACAAGAAATATGTCAGTAACTCTATGCACATGAGCACTTTTTTGGTGTTGTGAATCGGTAGATAAAATGACATAGGTGTTAGTTCTAGTGCGAACGATCTATGTTAATGCATTCTGTTTATTTTGAACCCACCTTTAGTTATAATAAAGACCTAGCACGTGAGTCGTGCTGTATATTGTTTCGAAAAGTATTTTTTTTATGAAATACTACTAAATTTGTTTCGAATGCGTTTATTTACGAAAAGAAGACACATTTCAAACTGTATCCCTATGTTTTTAAAAATGCCGTCCGTTAGTTGAATACGCGACTACCAAGCTCCTCGAAAGTGATAAAAATTACTTATTCACGTTTCTGTATCTGAGAAAATATCAACCATAATCGTAAAACAAAATCATAGAAATCTGCATTGGACTTAACACATACTTTCCCACAAATAAAATAACAGTGTGATCTCATGAAATTCAATTGAAAAATACTGTATACAAAAACGCTGCATCAAACTGGGTAACAGAAAAACCTAAGGTTCAAATAACTGTTAAGAGGCTTACCTAGATAGGCTGAGTTTATGTGTGTGAGGCAGAAAACCGATGCAATGGTAAGGTTGCCGCTGACCGACATATGCCATGCATAGAGACATGCAAAATTCGCGTTATTTTCTGACAGCTGAATAGACTCCAAGTAACTATAGGCTTGTGCGACGTCTCCCGCTGGCCGATATTGTCGTGACTTGCCGCGGAGAATGCTTACACGGTAGATAGACCAATCTCTATAAAGACCTAACACGCGTAAATGACAATACATGAAAGTTCGTGGCCAATTCAATCGTAGATTATGCTCTGTTATGTATAGGAAAGTGAAGTTTAGTCTGCTACCAAATGATAACGCGAAATTTGCATGTCTCTAGCCCATGCATTATCGCCTCTCCGCGTAAGCCACTCAGCTGACGTGCAGTACACTACTATTGTTTTTTTTTTCCTATGGGACTTTAAGCGGTGTAAGCGGTGACCTAATTATTTTCAATGTGTTCAATGTGGGCAGTATACTTCAAAGTCTAACGCTCGTTTCTGTTGTTGTGTTTTTCGAATCCGGCTGTTATTTTTTCAGAAACGGCGTTCTGGAAGTCATTTTTGGCCATTTTGAGGGGCCTGAAAATGATGTTTCCAATAAACGTATCGAATTTGTAATACTTTAGCGACATAGTTTAAAATGTGTGACCTTTTCGCAAGCATAGTAATATAATCCGCGTTAAGTAGTTTTGTCGAAAGAAAGAAAAAAAAACAATCTTAACCCGCTGCAAAGCATTTGGAGTGCATGTAAGGCGTTCACGTGGTAAAAATTCAAAATTTTATATTCGCTTGGCATAGTGTTAGTTTTATAGACGTTACTTGTAACTACATTTTCCACTTGTAATTTTTTAGTTCTGATAATTTTCCCCTAGCGACATGTCAGAGTCAGAATTTGCAAGTTACAGGAACATAGGTTTAACAAAAACCAAGTGACTTGCTTGAATCAAATAATTTAGATTGAAATGAGATATAATGGGCAATATGCTAAAAGTTTTAAAAACATAGAATGCAATTCCTTTGTACTTAAAAAAATCGGAAAATGACGAAAATTTACCGCATTTATGGCAATTTTTAAAATAGACAAAATTACTTTTTTGTGTGTTTTTAAATATTTTAGCATATTCCCCATTATATCTAATTTCAGTGTAAATTATTTCATTCTAGTAAGTCACTTGGTTTTTGTTAAACCCATGTTCCTGTAACTTGCAAATTCTGACTTTAACGTGCCGCTATGGGAAAACTATGAGAGCTAAAAAATGTCTACGAGTGGGAAATGTAGTCACAAGTAATGTCTATAAAACTATCACTGTGCCAAGCAAATATAAAATTATGAATTTTTACCAAGTGAACAACCTTAAGTGAGGTAAGTATGTAGCAGTGGAGAAATGAAAGATCGGAAACACCCCGAGAAAATCTATTGGCAGACTGCAACGTCCGCTGCTTTTCCTTAAGCGAAAAAAAAAATTATCCCACTGGGAATCTAGCTCAAGTCCTTGTTGTGTGAGACGAGTTGCGTAATCGCTAATCCACCGCCTGCTGTAACAACATTCGAAATCGCCGTTTTGTATTGGTTCTGGAATTCGAACTACACTTAGCATTGCTACTAGTGGGCGGTTTCTGTAACTACTTACCCGAGCGTTTCATCCCGGAGTGGGTTCTTACTCGCAATTTCAAGGATATCACTCTCTCAGTTATTGTATTTCGGAAGTCGTAATTAAAATCATGGTATATAAAGGAGCAAGTAACAAATCAAGCCATCTGGTTTTTTTTTTTGTATTTCTTATATAATTTTGTCGGTAAGAATATTGAAACGTTTTTGCTCTTGTTTACTAAGGAGAACTGCAAACATATCCACTGCATGTATAAATTAAAATGGCACGGCTGTAACTCGGTCCCATCTAGCAAAAGAAGACTCCCTTTGTCAGGGTATCCACGGGATAAAGTAAATGTAGGCTGATATGTTTTAGTTAGGTACACGAGATGCTGAAGTATGGTTGCTAGAGAAACAATAAGAAACTTCACAATTCACTTATCTGGTATAGATTCTCCTCTCCGACGTCCAATCTTCCCACAAGGCACTTTATGATGAAAATAAGGAAAAGTTTTAAAAAAAAATATCACTTCACTTTAATTCGAACAACATAACAACCCAGTTAAAACAAGTTACTCCTTTTCTTGAACATATTATTTTCCTCACACTCTGTAATAACCCTCGGCATAGATAAAGCAGCCTGACATAGATAAAACAAAAATTTGGAAAGAACCATAACCCTGAGAAATAAACAAAAACACTGACTCTTTACAGGTAAACCTCAATTGCTTCAATATACTTACGTCAACACACGAGTAGGAGACGTAAGAAAAACATGTTGTATAATATATGCGTAGAAGGCAAGTTGAATACGTTGCCTTTAGTACACATTCGTGCTAACAAGAGTAGTGAGTATGTTTTTGACACAGGATAACAGCTCGTCGATATCTTCAGTTTTGTTCCTGGTAGCCTAACAGCGATAACATCCCCTCAGTTCCTCAGCAGCACGTCGACTCGATAGTGTATCCTGTCTCATTCCACTCTTTGACATAATCATGACCCAATGCCTCAGTTTACTGTCTACATCAGAAAATGTACACTGTAATAAAGTAAATGTACCATGCGTTAGTTTTACCACGTTCATAATTTACATTTTAACGATTTTACAATCTTTTATTAGCTCCACTTATTTTTAAACATTGTTTAGATTATTTTGTGCCCTAATTTTACACGCACTTTCGTTTTTTTATTGGGGCCGCGGTGGTCGAATGGTCAGACTATCAGTCTCCCACCCAAGGCGATCCGGGTTCGATTCCCTGCGGGGTCGGTCGCCGGATTTGGGGATGTGGGAATCGTGCCGGCCGATGCCGCTGGTTGGCGGGTTTTCTCAGGGATCTCCCGTTTTTTTTCGCCTTCTCATTCCGGCGCTGCTCCATACTCACCTCATGCCACCCCTCACCTGCATGTTGAGCGCTGACCAAAATTTCTCTCTCACTGGTACTTTATTTCAAACTACTTTCCAGGCTAATTTAAAGTAAGTTTATAAACTAATTCAGGTATCATTGTGTATAAGTCTAATAAGATACGGTTTGTTTTATGGGTAGAGACACTGGAAAATCGCGGGAATAGTTGACTGTTTGCTAGGCTCCAACATGCTGTATATAACACTTAATTTTTCGTGTCGACATTGGCTATGGTTTATTTGAAGCATTGTTTCTCTCTTCAACAAACCCTGTTATAATGATACAGCTTGAACACACAGCGTTTGTCATTTGTCCCAAAACTGTTCACACGTGTCACGGATAATATATTACAATTTATTGGAGACTATCTTAAACATTTTCGCGAATTTCCAGTGTCTCTATTTATGTGCAGTAATTTGATGTTTTTAACTCACAGCGCCTCATAGTTCCACCCGCAAATGACAAATGTCCCAGTAGTTATGTTTGGCACAGTCACATGAGCAGCACCTCTGCAGTAAAACATTCTGCCATAACCATTACACACAGCTGCAGATGTGCACGTTAGACATTGAAGTAATTAATACTCTTTTCAGCAAAAATCACTTGCTCTCCTTGTGAAGAAAAACTTTATGAGATTGGGCCAGATGCGGACCAGGATGTATACAAGCAGGGTACCCTACTTCCTGATATTACGGCTTCGAACTTTAGTAAGATAAATATGTTAAGCATTTTAATTGTGATCTTATATGCGATATATTTGTCACTTATTGCGGAAACTACACATACGGTAACCTAGTGAAGTCTAGGAAATCAGTTCAAGATATCAGCTCTCGCCATTCTCGGATATGAGCCAGATACGGTTTGTATATGGGTATTTGGTATATGACCGTTTTCGGGGTTACTTTGACACTTTAACATATTAGTTTTTGTGTTTTCTGGTAAATAAACAGATAATCCGAGCCGAGTATTTTAATAAATCATTTTATCCTTATAGCTAATGCTTGAAACTTTCGTCAATAAATAACATAAAAATCAAATTTTTGAGTTGTCAAAGTTACCCCGCTAGGTCAAAGTAACCCCCGGTTTACGGTATGCCTTATGAGGTCTGGTATCGTGGCAGGACGGGACTATATGGACACCCGCAGAGCTTCGAGGCCTTGTATCTAGATGTGATAGTGAGGAGAGGAGAAGAGGGAGACTGCTTGTAGGCCATATACCTCCCGCAGCTCGCTCTTGCCGTCAACACTCGTGGTTTTGCGTCCATCCCGCCTAGTGATGGAAGGTTGGGTGGCTTGGAGTTGACCGGGAGAGGGGGGTTGGCCGTCATCCATGGAATGAGGGGGTATGGTACACCGCGCGCAACAAGTTTGCATGCCACGTAAGACTTGTGCCGCGACCTGTTACTTCTCGCCGGCTAGAGGAATATACATAGGATTCCCTTCAGAGGCGTTTACGATAAGTAACCTGCGCTAGGGTTAGCTAAGGTTACGTGTGACCAGGTTCGCTGGATCACCACAAGTTATAGGCGGTTCATCTCAAAGTGAGCACTTTTGTAATCATCTTGTCTAGAATTATAACTACAAAATATTCTTTATTGTGAGCTCAGACGTTAACTTTTGAGTACTGTATAATATGTACACTTTTATTGTTGATTAGAAAGCTTTGTTTATGCAACAAAATTGGCAGGAAACAAAAATTATTATGTAAAGAAAAATGTCAGTAGTGTTTGAAAAGTGAAAGAGAGAGAGGGAGTTTATTATATTTGTGCTGCATAATAACCACCTCTGTTCTATCCCAGGAGGCTAATGTGCAGAGACTGGAATATTTTACAATTTTAGGACAAGTTGGAATTCAACCGTTAGCACATTCCTGCTATGCTTGTGGAGTAACTCTCAAACATCCTGGGACATCTTGAGCCAATAAAATATCTGCAAGGAAAGCCATGCTCCCGCGCCTGGGCAGACATTAGCTTTGCACTGCGTCATCAGCCATTCCATTGCCCATTTGCAAATAAAAAGCTTGAAGTGTCATTCGCGAAATGTCGAGGGTTTAGCCACTTGCTGACTGGACTCCTCACGATAATTAATTTTTTAATCCTAAACGAGAGCAGATACCAGAAAAAAAAACTATCTATACTATGTTAACAAATTTTTTTCATGACAATATAGCCTACACAATGGTTTCAGCTAATTATGCAACTAAGAAAATTCTCGTTAACAAACTAATTAGCACAATCTATATAACCTTTTGCCTCGGCAAAAAATCGAACTACACAGTAAAAAATCAAGTTTTAATAAAACTGTACAATAGTTTTTTCAATATTTGTACTTCTTTATGAAAAAAAAATAAGTACCGGTAAAGTAGTAGAAATGAATGATATTGGCCTTAACTATGAAACATAGCTGCAGATGTGCACGTAAGGCACTGAACCAAAGAGGTTTCACAAATCTTCCCGCGAAAATTTGTAGTCTCTACCTACGGATAACATCGCGCCTCAGCTCCAGTTACGGCAACCGTCTTTGATGTCGGTGGTGAATACTTAGTTAATTTGTTCCAGCCATTCAGCGGCAGCTCGCACTAATTAACAGGCCGGGTAAAAAGAAGAGGTTACAGGAAAAGCAGCTCTACAAGTTAGAGCGGTTTTGAGATTCCTAAGTAAATACGCGGGGCAGATACAATTACCAGTTTACCATATTTACTCAACTGGTATTTGGATTAATAGAATCACAGCTCTGATAATCTTCAATGTCTACCCCAACTTCTGGTTTTACTGAAGATAGAGATTTATGTTTTAAATTATGAGTGTTGGGACTAAGTCATATTTATCTTTAGTGATAACGCCTTGTGGACGAAAGGTATTTCCTGCCTTGAGAAGAGGCAAGAGGGGGATCTGCAGGGATTTAAAAAATGTATGATATGATGTTATTGAGTGAACGTGATAATACTTATTTGTTTATAGTTATCCAGGTATTTAAAAATTCATTAAAAGTTATTTTAGCAATGTGGGCCTCACGAAGGTGTACAGTAAAGTCAGTGGTGGAACAGTGGTAAAACACTCTCTTCGCATTCGGGAGGATCCCCGGCCCCAACCATCCTGATTTCGGTTTTCCAGGGTTTTCCGAAATCACTCCAGGCGAATGCTGAGTTGGCTCCTTCACGTCCTGGTCGACTCCTTTACCCGCTACCCCGTGTTCCTCTATCAAGTCCATGTACTGTTGTTCCAGGGCATGGTAAGGCTAGTGAATATCAGCACTCTCTCGTATTCTTATGAAACTCGGAATATACGCTTTGAACCACGTAAATAGACAGCTAGAGCGGTCGCAGACACTGTATAAAGGCTAGTGTGCTCTTCAGTCGGAGGAAGGACGTGGAAGGATGAGGTTACGTCGCTTGAGCTCTCTGCCCACATAAGAAAGGCGAGCGTAAGAAATCGTCGCGTCGTCCAAGGGAACGCCACTTGTTACTGCACACATATACCACAATGAGTCGACAGTTAGCATTGCTATAAACTTGGTATCGTTGTAATCAGGATGAATGCTGCTATTGGTCAGAAACAAAATATTAGAATGAAATAAAACTGTTTTCGTTTTTAGTGCACCTTAGATGTCGCTAATTTTCCACATTAAAAACGTTATTTTCAACAATATTTTAAAAATACGAAGTTGTGTCCTTTCATGTTTTAATAACTTTTGTCCATTAGGCCGCTACATCTAATCTTAAGAGTAAATTATTTCATTTCAGTAAGTCTGCTAGATTTCCTTAGTTGTATGCGCCCGTAGTCATGCAAAATTTGACTTTGACGTGTTGTTATTTGAATACTATGTATGCTAAAAATATTCCCATAAGAAGTAAATGCAGTCTCAAGTGACGTATACAAAACTGACATGATTTCGTACTCAAATAAAATTATTTATTTCACACTTGAACGGCCTTAAATCATATAAATAAATATGTTGGTTCAACTGGTCTGAGGCACACAATATCTTTACCCTTACTCGTATCATAACAGTGGAGTAGACAGCGCTTTTAAGGGTGTTCAAGTGAGAAAAAAACATTAATTTTATGTTTGTATGAAATAGCGTTACTTTTGCAGACGTTACTTGGCAGTACACATTCCGCTTACAAAAAAAAATTTAGCTCAACCATTTTTTCCATAATAGCATTTCGAAGTCAAAATCTGCATGCTTTTCGTTCTTATAAACAGCAAAAATCAATCAACGTAAAGGAACGAAGAAAATCACATGGAAACTGCATGTCACGGACTATTGTGTGACATATATGAAAACCCATTACAGAATAGCATTGTATTTTTAAAAATATTGTTAAAAGTATGAAAAAGTTTCAGATTTTTTTACTACAAATGTTTTTTGTAACGGTATTATATATGTGTCGAGCAGTAGCCCTTGACATGTAGTTTCCGTGTGAATTTTTTTCATCTTAATATGTTCATAGGAGTTTGCGCCTTATGAAAACGAAAAACATGCTAATTTGGACTTTGAAATACCGCTGTAGAAAAACTGGCTAAGTTAATTTGTTTCTTGTGACAGTAAAATGTACTCGCATATAACGTCTACAAAACTAACACTTTTTCACATAAAATTACTGGCTTCGCCTATCCCAGAGGCCTGGCAGGAGAGACGGAAATTTACATTTGACATTGGATTCAGTGGAGTGCATTCACCCGTTGAACCTACGTCATAGGCCACCACTAACCTGATTGTGCATCCCAGTGTCGAAATATGGTTTATAAGTGATGTACATGAGAATATATATGAGTTTATGTTGCAGTGTTGTGAAAGCAATTAAAATACAACTAAGAACTATCAGTAGAGACTAGGGCCCGGTAGTTTTCGCGAAAAGATGTTTGCATCACTTTGTTTCAGTGCCTAACGAGCGCACCTGCACCTCTGCTTCGTGGTCAGTGATTGGATGCCGTAACACCCAGTGTGTGGAGGTTGAACCCGCAAATCACAGACGTGTTGTGTCACAATTATCCATGTACTGATTGGCACAGTCAGGTGCATCATGACTCTGCACAAAAACACTCTGCCAATAATCATGACGTTGAGCTGCAGGTGTGCACGTAAGACACTGAAACAAAATGGGGCAAAAATCTTTTCGCGAAAACTACCGGGCCCTAGTAGAGACACAAGTAAATCGTAGGAAAAGTTAGTTGTTTGCTAGGCTCCAACATGCTATGTATAACACTGAAGGTTTTGCACCTATATTGGCTATCATTTTTATGAAGTACTGTTCCTTTTCAACAGACCCAATTAGAACTGTACAGTTTTAACACAGACCGTGTGTGATTTGCCGGGAAACTGTTCACACATTGTAAAAAAACTTCCTTGAATGTTTGGGAAGTTATTATCCCAGACGCAGTACGGTACAGTTACCATACTTCGTCTTGTAAATATGCAAACGTTTACAGTTGTTACAATACAAGTTTGGTATCTTCAGTATACATTTGACTGTTTTATAATAAGGTTTAGGAGTGCTACCATGGATGTCTGGGAAACTATTCTACCATACCTACTTTCTTAGCGCTCCTATACGCACGTCTGGTAAATTTACAAACTATTGAAATACTACAGTTTATTGGAGACCGAGTTAAATATTTTTGCGATTTTCCAGTGTCTCTATCTCTTAGTACTTAAAACAAATATTGTTTTTTCACGGCCCTATCACAATCGTTGCTCAAGATTCCGATGTGAATTCGTTCGACACAGCAAAACATAAATAAATAAAAATAATACACACACACACGTTTATTCGTAGAGGCCGGTAGTTTCACCACTTTGTTTCAAAGCCTTACATGCATGTCTGCAGGTCTTCTTCGTGCTGATTATGGCAGCGTGTCATTGTGTAGAGGATTCACTTATTTGACTGAATCAATCAGAGTAATGTTTACTGCGACACCTCACGTCTGTGATTGGTTAGAGAGTAAAATCCAAAGACGCTGACAGTTACCTCCAATCACTGACCACGAAGCGTGGTGCGGAAATTATTTAACGAAAACTACATGTCACCATGTGTGAGTTCTTCACGGAGTTTTTTTTTTTTTTTGCGTAGTCGTATGTTCGAGCAAGTTTGCCTGACAGTTAAAAAAAATCCCAGGCAGAATTTGTAATGTTGCTGTGACAAGTGAAACGCTTCGCGTCGGCAGTTTCGACAGCATGCAAATGCGTGGACTGAAATGCTTCTTGGGTGTAATAAACCTTGAAGCAGCGGACAAGTTCGTAAATTTATTCTTGGGTTTATCGTTGGTAGTGAAAATGATTTACAACTAGACTTAACAACTGCTTTTACTATCATTTTTCGTCGTGAGTTTTCGAGAGTGAAAGTGCAGCAAACTTAATGGAAACATAGTATATGATGAAATCCGTTAACGATTAGTTACGCAGCAATTTAATGGCGGCGTAATTTTTTGTTTGATAACCATAAACAATGTTTTGGGTACAACTTTGGACGCTAGTTAAAGTACGCTCTGTATGCATATAACAAGAAATCGAAATTTACAACTGACGTTAAAAGTTTCAAAAAATAATTAACGGTTGCAAGCATTAACTGCCATCAAAACATGTGAGAGTCTCTGTAAAGAGGCTGATGCTACAGGCCTCTGCATTTCATCTTAATCTCTATAAATAAAATTAAGTGTCCCACTCACTCGTCAACGCACAGCCCAAACCGCTGGACATAGAAACGTGACATTTTCAGCGTAGCTTCCCCACTCGACGTAGGCACCCACTAAGAAAGGATTTGTCGAAAATCGAAAATTAAAGGGGTGAAAAGGGGCAAACCGTGTTTTCGCGAAATTCTCGATAAATCTGTAACCTGATGATATGTTAATATTTTTACTTCAGAACATTGCCTAAGCAAATGCATATTCCATAATTTTCCGATTTTTTCGAAAACTGGAAATTAAGTGGGTGAAAAACCGTTAAATGTGTTTTCAATAATTCCTCTATTTCTCTTAAACCACTTAAGATATCGAGGTGATCTTTGCATCTGAATGGTGCTCATGCAAATGTCTGAACAGTAGTTTTAGGATTCCTCAATATTCGTCCTTGAAAGTCGGTAAAAAAATAAAACGTGTTTCCAAGTAATCATCCGTATCTCCCAAACCATTTGAGATATCGAGGTGGTTTTTGCTTTAAAACGAACCTTACGTGAATATCAAAAACAGAACTCGAAATTTAAGAGGATGAAAAGCTGGAAAATATATTTTTTTTTTTGGAGATAATGAAACTAACCTGACGAGAAATCTCGACATGCTCGTTTCTTTAAAGTTTACGTACGTAAATATATAAAAACGAATTTAAGGTAATTTGCAAATAAAAGATATACATAGAATATAGTAACACCATAAATTAATACGTAATTAAAAGTTAGTTACTCTTTTCTATAGTAGCCTACACGTGGGCGAAGCCGAACGGGGCAGCTAATATAATATATTCTTATTGGTCCATGCCACAACGAACACGCCCGCACTCACTGTAAAAAATACTTCCTAATCGGTATTTGAAGTTCTCAACCCATAAACCGTTCGCCAATGGATCACTTAACCATTCTTCACTTTGTAAATTCTTCACTTTGTCAAACGTTGTCGGGTCGCGGTGTCCGAATGGTCAGACCATTCACCTCACACCAAGGGTTCGATTCCCGGCGGGGTCGGTCCCAGGATTTTCGCATGTGGGAATCGTGCCGGACGATGCCGTTGGTCGGCGGGTTTTTTGTCGAGGATCTCCCGTTTCCCCCTCCCCTTCATTCCGGTGCTGCTCCATACTCACCTCACATCACCCCTCACCAGCGCTGTAAGTATTGACCAAAATCTGTCACTCACGCGGGGGAAACGGGAGATCTCTGAGAAAACCCGCCGACCAACGGCATCGTCCGGCACGATTCCCACATGCGAACACTCATACGTTGTCACTTTTGAAGTGTGGAACATGACGGTTCTTCAACATTATTTATTTTTAATACCGAATGTTATAAGTTAATGTGCAGAAACTGGTAAAATGCACGGCATGCACATGTGTGGAATTTTAAGTTGCTTGTGGAATTGTACATGAATTTTGAGTTCTTGTGTGGGATTTGTAAATTTAACAAAAAACGTTTTATATACATTTTATTTATGCGTATAGTACCATATACGAGACCAGTAACGATTTGTAGCTAAAAATTAAAGTACGGCAATGTGTCAAGGAATATTTTTTTACTATACACCTTCTTATTTCTGGACAATTCACTTTCTATTGAATGTTGGGGTTAACTCACTTTGTCCAGTTGGCAGCGTGTCATATACTTAAAACAAGGACGTGTTGAGTTTTCCACTGAGCGTGTAGTTGGCGTGTACATGTATGTTTGTGTGGCAACATTGGACGTGCCTATGCGGGCGAGAGTCACACACGGCCTGGTGTGTGACCTAGTTGTGTGGTGACGCGCCGTGTCGTGTTATCAGCCGGCGGCGGGGAAAGCCCCAAACAGCACTACTGCCGACGTTGCCAGTGGTCAGCCCTCCTTCCTCTCGCGTGGCCGCCGCGCCGCTCGTCGTAAGAGGGAGTCGTACATAATTCAACGCTAAAAGCATTATAACTGTAGGTTTCTTAAAGCCAATTTGCGAAAATTAAACAATAACAATCTTAGACAGTAGGTTTAGCCAACTTTTTGAACGAAATTGTTTCCAGTGTTACGAACTCCTGAGGCACAATCTCTGACGCCGGAACCTCGTGCATTTAACTGCGGTGCAAGAGATCACGCGTAACGAATTAGTAATTCTGGAGAAATATGCACTCATTAAGTTGGCAAATACCATTTTCTAAGATTTTCATTGAGTATTTTATCCATATTGGATTCGAAAAAAACGTAGGCATCAATTGATTTTTTTCAGCGTTTATTTATATACCGGTGCCTCCGTAGATAGGCTGCGTTTGTGTGTGAGGCAGGAGCGGTAAGCGTGTCGTTACCCGTCGCATGTAATGCATCTCCGCGCAAGCGACTCAGATGGAGTGCAGTGCTTCACTATTATCCTTTTTTCTACGAGACTTCAAGCGGTGAGCACATTATTATTTTATGATTAGCATAGTTCAAAGTCTAACGCTTGTTTCTACAGTTGTGTTTGTCGAGTCCGATTGTTAATTTTCTAGATACGGTAGTCTGAAAAAGCCTTTTTTGGCCGTTCTGAGGGGCCAGAAAATTATGTTCGTAATAAACGTGCCGAATTTTTAAAACTATAGCGGCGTAGTTTGAAGTGTGTGTTCTTTTCGTAGATATACAAATATAATGTGCGTCAAATAGTTTCGTCGGAAAGAGAACAGTCGTAACTCGCTGCAGGTGGGGAGATCCCTTAAAGCCGGTTACACAATTGAAATTATAGCATTTGACTTTACGATAGCTTTCAATACATGGTTTCTTGTGGGGTCGTACACAATGGCGTCGCCAAACGTAAAGTCATACTCGGAGAAAAATCATCACCAGGATAGTAGAACTCATCAAAGATTACAAACAGGAGAATCCACGGTCAGCCATAGCAGAACACTTCGTTGAAACAAAACCACAGCAGAGATTTCGACATGTTAGACTGAAAAATGTTAGTTACTGCTGCGGCAACTCTACCATGAAGGTGGAGGGTGCAATGCTCTCTGAAACATCGAGAATAAACACGACAGTGACGCGGCTACAACCCAAAAGCCTAAAAGCCTTATATTTGATTCTGTTTTGTTACATTCTGTTTCGATATCGCTAGTTTCAACTAAGCTTCGGCATCACTTCCCATGTTGGATAGTTTGATTTCCCGCTTTTTTTAAATTCCGAGAAGAGAAGTTCGAAATTTGCTATTATAGTGGACATTTGTTTGCAGTGCTGCCATGACAATTGAACGGGAACGTACAGTTATGCGATCACAGCTAGTCCAGCAAATTATGAATTTAAAAAAAATTCAAGTTACTGTTTGTGGCCTAATTATACGTTAACAGTTCAGATGACATCCCTGTACTGCAACACAAAAAAAAAAATAGGATTCCCACCAAAATTGAAAAACGTTCGTTTCATAATTAAAAAAAAATAAAAGTTGGTAACAAAATAAAAAATATTAATATGGCGAATTATACCGACCATAAATGCCTTCTGCAGGAACGTGCCAAATATTATTTGAGTTAAAGAGATAACGTGTAAGGTGTTTGGGGCGAATAGTTGATATATGAAAATACTATTTCCCTCTTGCAATGTGATTTGACAGTTTCACTTTCGGTGTCAAAATAATTCTGAAATGTAAATGGGGGGAAAAGAAAGAAGGAATATTTTAGTTTTAAAATAATTTTTAAAGATTGGTCGTTAAAAATGGAATAAAATAAATTTTGTATGGCCAGTGAAACCTTGTAAATACAAAAACCTTAATAATACAAAGTGGTTTTAATTTCCTGTTGGAATGAATTAAGAAACAAAATACTAACTTTACTGCTCTGTAACTTTGTTCTTCATATGTAAAGCAATGCACTATCATGTTCACTGGTAGAAAGACGTAACTTTTGATGGTTAAAATAATTGTATTTTGTAGATGGCCTAGTTGAAAAAAATTACAGAATGGATTTTTAGTCCTGTTTATGCAAGATTTATTATTCCAAACTGCAAAAAGTGTAGGATCCTAGTATTGCGTGTGTAGTAGTATTCTTCCGATAACGCGACTACTCCCAAGAGAATTGCGGGCACTTGTTGAGGGGAGTGTACCCAGGCCGGAGAGCATAACGAGGTCACTGGAGTGTCAAGGAAGCTGTGAGGGGAGGGAGGAAACGTGTCTGGAAGGGGGAGACCGGAGATATGTGTGCGTGTGTGTGCCCGCGCGTGCGTGCGTGTGGTATGATGAGTGTAGTGCGATGCGCGCGGGCAGAAGAGTGGTGGTGGGATGGTAGCCTGCTTCTCGTCTGTCTGGTTGGTGGATGTTGATGTGCTGGAGGGAGGGGAGGCCGCCATTCATGGTGGATGTGCTCGCTTTTCCGCGAGATAACGCCCGCCTCTGCAGGCTTGTGTACGAGACACGTCTCCCCCTCCTGTGTCACTTTCTCCCTACGGCGTTACCAATCGTCTACGGTAGCGATGCAGTGTTGTTAACTCAACAGACGGTCTCTCAAATGTAACGATATTTTAAAAAACATTTGGCGAAGAAGTATTAATTCTAGCGGGTAGCTGAGTTTTTTAAGCGAATTATATAACTTTTCCATAAATATTGCGTTTACATGTCTAATTGAAACAGAACTGTTCTAAATTTTTCAATAATTAACGTAAAGAAAACGCATAGGGTAAACCTATTGTACTTTGTGATATTGAGGATTCGAATTTCAGCACTAGGTATATGTTATAAACATTTTAATTGTGATCTTATATACAATGTAATGAACGAATATTAGTTGACGGGCGGTGGATTGTTACATATGGGACACTGTACTTTCGAAAATTTCCTAGAGACATACCAAATGCACGTTATTATTTGGTTGCAGTGATGTAAGTTATATGTGTCACCATGTTACAGGATAATGGTCATTTTACCGTGGAACATTTAATTAATTACTACTGGATAAAAAATCATTCTCCGCGGCAGGCCACGACTACTTAGGGCAACAGGAGACGTCGACCGAACCTACAGCGTTTGGAGTCTACTAGAAAATAACGCGAGTTGTGCGTGTCCCTGCTAATCAGTAATTCGTTTGTAAACATCCTACCATCCTACAATCATTATAAGGTCACAGACTAAATAGTAATACAGACGTGAAATGACGTGGCGGCTCGTTTGATATAGGCGAACTTGGCCGCTTATTGGCTGCCCGAGACTGTAGACTCCAGCCCCGTGTCTGTTTGGCTCCTGCATGTTACTACAGGTTTCCTATTGGCCTGGCTGCCGACTAGCAGAGCAGCTGCATCACGCTGATTGGCAGTAGGTGTTTCCGCCATGTTGCTGGCCAGGGAAGCCATTTTGCTGGCGTGTGTGACTGAGTTCGCCTTCCTGCCGACTATTTCACTTCTGTATTC
>PNEQ01083705.1:0-18731 GCA_003012365.1 Medauroidea extradentata | reverse complement strand
ATGTTTTATTTGGAAAGTACATTTTAACCATACAAAATTTGTTCGTACTGCTTTCTGAACAACACACCAGTGTATTTTGTTTGTCTTCGTTTGTCAAGTATGTTATATTTTAATTTTGTTTGTTGTTTCTTACGTACATACTTATACCTCGACTTTACCTTTACACTTTTCATGGAGGACTGTATGAGTATTGCAGACTGTGCCTATGTGTATGCGTATTTATGTTGTATTTTATGAGTTATAATTCTTAAACACTACTTTCATAGTTAATTTATTTGGGTTACAACAGAAGTAGTGGACTTATGTTCACGAAAACCTCATTATAACAACAAAAATTTTATTTTTATTTGCAGTGACAATGTGCATATTTTATAAAAAGCCTTGTGTATGGTACAGCAAACTTTATGCAATAACTACAAGTATTTTTTTGAATCAGAAGCAGTGAAGTTTTTGTCTTACGTATGTTTCTTAACAACGCATTCATATTTTCCCAAGTGTTAAATATTTAAATCTGTGGACGCTAAACATGTATGAAAAGTAACATACTTCCTCTTTTTTTCTTCAAATAGTATAAAGCATTGGAACCAACGGTCATTAAGGAAAAAATTCATTCAGCTCATCGAGTAACGTCTGCCAATAAAAAAAATCACATGCTGCGTGCAGCTTGATAAATCATTGTCGCTGGAAACCACTCGTTAAAAATGGGGGGAAGGGGGAGGAACGCGTTAGTTAATTTCGTGGAAGTTTCACTTTCAATTCGCATCTCGTAGCCCCGTTATTTTTCCCTCCGCCCTTTTATAAAAATTAATTAAATTTATCTCGGTCAGCCATCGCTTTGTGGGCCGACCCCCGCACTGCGAGGCCGCGAGCGAAGAGGGGGGAAGGGGAATGGGTTTACAAGGGAATTCACTTCCACAGTCAAACAGCATTTTGAAGCGCTCTCCAGGCAAGCAGGCGGGATCCAAATGGCCGGGAGACGCATTTGACTACGGCGGCCACGGCACAATGTAATGAAAATAGCGCGGAATCGTGTGGAGCGCTAGAGGGTCGTTGGAGGGGGGAGGGGGTGAATGCCCTTATGAAAAGAACCCCCATTGAGACGCACGGCTGCGTTTGAAGCAGTCCGGCACGACCATCTGAAAAGGTTTGTTTGGATAAAGAGATCGCGCACCGAAGAAAACAGCTGAATGGTTTCGGGACCGAATTGGA
Source organism: Medauroidea extradentata (assembly GCA_003012365.1). Taxonomy (NCBI): domain Eukaryota; kingdom Metazoa; phylum Arthropoda; class Insecta; order Phasmatodea; family Phasmatidae; genus Medauroidea; species Medauroidea extradentata. Next base: position 17,522 of record PNEQ01083705.1, on the reverse strand, counting down.
AACTTTTTTTTTTTTTTTTTGGAATCGTGGTCATTAAAGGGATGACGACGGTTTGAAATGAGAAGAGAAGCAGTGCCGAAAAGGTGCTTCCAGTGGATTTTATTCCTGTGCTCCGATGGATTACACTTCTCGAGGGTGGAAGTTTTAAATAAACATAAATTTATAAAGAAAGCGTAAGTTAAAAAAGGAGGGGTTAAGCCGCCCAATTAAACTTCTGTGACGTTAAATGGTGTTCAGGAAACATCCAGAGCTCTGTTTTAAAGAGAAATAGGCCGAAGAGTGGTTGTGCTAGATGGGCGAGTTTTCGTTCAGGAGCGCCTAGTACGCTCGTTCATTGAACAGGTACTACTGATGGTCATTTCAATCCTATTTCCTTTCGCTATTGATTGCCTATACAACGCCCGTTCAATGTTCACTGGCTTCGTTTTTACACAATTGTTTATTATCTTAGTGAAATTTTATTTTGAGATTCTTTATCTGGCGGTCGTTGAAAGTGTAGCTCTAGGTCATCCTTGATATCTACTAACTACTTACACTAACGTTAAATAACAATATTTCTCGTGCACTTTTAACAGATTTTTACGAACAAATATGTCAGTTTTTATACGCTAGCATTGTATTAATTTATTTTCAGCTTTGTGGGTTTTGTCACTTCACAGTCCCACGTGATTTTAGAGTTTTTAGCCTAGCTGATGTTCTTTTTTTTTGTTGATATACATAATCAATAGCCTATATAAAATAGTAATGCATATATTTTGCAATATATATAAACGTTTGCTTTGAATTCAATTCAGTTTGAAATGCTGCCTTAATTTCGTTATTCTAAGTAGTTATTCTAGGTACACGAAATTATCTGCGAAAAAAATTCTGTTGCCCTGACAAATAAGTCTAAATTTCAAAACGTACGAAATATTCTAGCTTATAATTGCTAAAATTTCAATATTTTACGCTTGGAAAATCTAGTGATATGTGGAAAAGTTCAAACCATAATATTCGAGGAGCACCTTAACTTTCTTAATGAAATGAAAATCCACCACGTGTTCCCACCTTCTGGTGGGATGACATTGTGAATAAGAGTAGGCCGGGGTGAAGGTTGGGCCAGCTGCTTGACTAGCGAGCCAAGCCTTCCTCCCCCCCCCCCCTTTCTAGACCGGAGAATGACGAGGTGAGGTGAGTGTGGAGAAGCAACGGAATGAGAGAGGCGGGAGAAACGGGAGTTCCTCGAGAAAACCCGCCGACCAACGACAACCAACTTCTGCTACGTTTCCCTCATCAGAAAAATCCGGTACCGAACCCACCTGGGATCGTATCAAAACTGTTTAGGTAGGAGGTAAGAGATCTGACACTTGGGCCACTGCTTGCCCATACCTTTACTTTTTAATATAATTGCTAAACTGTATAAAAGTCTTAACGTCTTATAAAATTATTTCCAACATGCAAATTCCAGTCATTTTTACCAGATTTGTTGAAGTACTTTATCAAGTGTATTTGTATTACGAGCAGAGTTCATTTTATGGAGTTGAATACGAATAATTTCCTTCTACGTTGATGATTTTGTGATATATGTAACAAATTAAAATTGTCAGTAATGGTAAATTACGAGAAATAAAAATATTTAAGTAATTATTCATAACCATTTAGAAATGACCAAAAGTGTCACAACTTCATTTGCGTGTAAGTTAAAGAAAAGAGTACGTGGATTATTCGCGGCACAAGCAATGTATACCTTTCTTTGTCATTGTTTTTTACTCGTGGACAATACGTAAAATTAAAATTAAATAAAGTTATGTTTGCTACAACAATGTGATACTTGCAGTTTAGTAATGATGTTAAGCAGCATTACATAGGTAACGAGAACACATTATTTTAAAATTGTATTTTCCGTTACAGACAAGCAAAATTCCCAACAGTTAATTTTAACCTATGAACCGTATAGTTAGTTCAATATATGTTACAGAAAACTGACCTAATTTACGTCTCAGTAAACAAAATCTGAGCTTAGTCTATTATTTGCTCTGACGTATGACACATCTTAAGGATAAAAATGCGTGTTTCCTAGTATTCCTGTTCTATATGTAACTACTTCTTTAAATTCATTTGCAATTACAACATAAATTTTATCAATACGTGTAACGATTAATTTCTGTAATTTTATGTTATATATTTGTATAGCTACAAAGAGCTAATTCAACACTAAAAGCATTAATCTATAAATGTAGGTTTCTTGAAGCCAATTTGCGAAAGTTAAACAATAGGCTAGTAATCCTAGACAATAGTTTTAGCCAACGATTTAAACAGAATTGTTTTCGGTGTTACAAACTTCAGAGGCACAATCTCTGACGCCGGGACCTCATGCATTTAACTGCGGCACAAGAAATCACGCGTAACGAATTAGTAATTCTGAATAAATATTTACTCATAAAGTTGGCAAATACCATTATCTAGGATTGTCATTGATTATTTTATCCATATTGGCTTTGAAAAAAGCGTAGTAATCGATTGATATTTTCAGCGCTTATTTATCTACCACGCACTCATAAGGCGATTTGTCACTTCCCATGCAAAGAATTCTAAGTTAACTAACATAACTTAATTGTCAAGGGAAGGAAATTGTGTATGCGGTCTATATAACCATTAAAGTTTACTGTAGTCTGTGTATTTTTGTACGTTATATGGTTTTATTAAAAGGTGAGGGATTATAATCTCATATCTTATAACGTTTAACTTGTTCAATGTTTCACTACGTTTTACTTATTCAGACACATTAAGTAGAGAGAATGATAAATCGCGGCAAAAGCACGTGTGTTGGATTACAATGTAGTACCAATTTACGTGCTTGACGTCCTAATGTCAGATTCAACTGGACTAATAAGAATTCTGGCATGCTGATACTGAACGACAGTCATTCGTGTGCAAATCGCTGAATAATCGTCGGCCAATAATATGCGGCGCAATATGCTACAATGTTGAACAAACTTGGCACAACAGATTGTCGCGATTGCTCTCTCTCTCTCTCTCTCTCTCACGCTCTCTCTCTCACGCTCTCTCTCTCTCTCTCTATAAGCAATATACAAGTAAAGGTAGTTCTCTATGTCTCTATTGTCACATTTTCTAATCAACCTTTCTAAAACCTTAAATAAAGAGACGAGATGAAGAAAAATTCTACGTGATGAGTGATACTGAATCTTAAACCAACTAGTTAAAAGTTTCAGCAATTCAGGAATAAAAAATATTTTGTGGTCGCTGAAAAAACATTTTGTTGTCACCACTAAATAATTGTGGTCACCTAAAATTGGTTTGTGCTTACTGCAAAATAATTTCGCAGGGAAGACATACAATAAAATATTTAATTTCAGTGTACAAACTATTAATTCATCATACGATGAAATTCCTTAAATGTGACTTGTAAAACGTAAACTTTCTTGAAAGTAGTTCACAAAGAGGACATTCAATTTAATTTTTTCCGTGTCCATTTTTCACTGCAATATTTATAGATGGTAAACTAGACAGCAAGTACGCACAGTTAATATAATGTATTTTCATTATATAAGAGTCATTACGAAGGCATTCTCTATGGTTTTTAATGTTTTACATGTACAAAGTTGATTTATTACAAGACCAAAGCTTTTTAAAACAACCAATATTTGTCTACGAGTGTTCATTTACTGTAAATTGCTGTAAAAATGGATTAACGGATGTTTTTTTTTTTCGTGCAGTATTAATAACGTATTTTAAAACTGTAGTAAAATGTGATTAAACGTTATTAGTTTGTCCCACAGTATTTGCAAACGACTAAATAAAAACATTTCACCGTATGTACTCTTTCAACAGTTTAGCACAGTCGATGTTAAAACTGTCTTTACTATGCAAACACTGCAAATATATGCTGACTAATAATATTACTGAATAATTTATCACCGTTGTAAGAAATTTTTATAGCCCTATGCAATGCAGGAACAAGGTAATTGCATCCCTGCTCTAAAACGTAATATTTGTTATTGACATGTTTCTGAAAGCTACTATGTATATTCATACAGACAAGTGAATAATAAAACTATCACATATCGTTAACGTTCTTTCATTCCTAGTTCTCACTATTAATTCAGAAAACGCCACATGATATTATAATATAATATGATATAGTAAGTAGGCTACAACACGTGAGATTTACCATAACAAAAAACTGGAGAATATTACCGATATGCAAGCCTGGGAGTAATTCAAAGAGAATATTTTTTCTACGGTAGATATTATACTGAGTATTTTTATTAATACTGGAGTGTTTTTCCATGCATCCTACATTATTAACAAATATTCACACTTAAAAAATATCTACTTTGAAATTCTCGCAGCAAAATAATCGAATGCAAGACCATGATCGTTATCCCCATAAAAAATGAAATTTTACAAAAAAAAGAAAGTATTTTTAAATAGGTATGCATTAGAAAAAAAAAACAATATTTCTGAAATAGAAAACTACGTTGTATGTAGACGTGTTTTTAAATGTGTAAATAAATTTGTAATTTGTGTTTAATTATTTAATTTACAACCGACAACCATTCAATATTTTCCTTTATCAATGAAAGTTTCCCTTGTTTAATTACTGCTCGGATTTAATATGCAGTCACCGCGGCGTGGTAAACCACTGTAAGTATTAGCGATGGGCAGCTGCCGACACCGCCGATATGCAGATTTACTCATCATAACTTCTGAGGCCTTTGTTCCTTTTTTAATACCGTGGACAAGAAGAGAAGAAAATGCATGTAAAATCCAATTAGTACGTAATATTCTGTATAGCTTCGCTCTATGCAAGTCTTCTGGCTATTACTGGATTTTCTCCCTTTCACAGCGAGCCATAAAAGGCCTTGTAAAAGTCATTTATATTCGCGTTTCCTCTTTTTTTTTGTACTTTTTTTTTTTCGCTCCTTGTCTTGCTCCGGTCTTATGGGACGACGGGAATCCAGTCAATTTCCAACGTTATAAGTCAAGGGAACAAAGGAACATCCTTAATATTTTTTTTCATCTTACTTGAGCTTGCTCTTCTTTTCTGCCTTTGCATTGATCACTTGCCAGGATGAAAGACGTCTATTCTAGAACCAACTTTTGATTATGTTGTGGCCCCTAATTATATTGCATTATAACGCATGTACTTCTGCCAATTTCTTACACCCTCAATTTCCCTTCCGTCATGTCGTCGAGCCATTTAGACTTACCGTAAACCGAGGTTACTTTGACCATTTTTGCGGTTACTTTGACCATTTTTGCGGTTACTTTGACACTTTAACATATTAGTTTTTGGGTTTTCTGGTAAATAAACAGATAATCTGAGCCGAGTATTTTAAATAATTCCTTTTATCCTTATAGCTAATGCTTGAAACTTTCGTCGGTAAATAACATAAAAACCAAAACTTTGAGTTTTCAAAGTTACCCTGCTATGTCAAAGTTTACGGTACTGTCTGAAAATTTTCAAATATATTTGTTCCGTTACAATGTACTCAGAATGCCAGGGGGAAAACGTTATGATGCTTTGCTTGTTTTAAAAGGATGCTTTTTTTTTTAAGAAAACAATATAGTTTTTTTAAACAAACTTACAGAATAAAAATTATATATATTATATCGGGAAAAATATTTTGAAAAATTTACAGACAGTAAGCGTAAATAGCTCGAAAGCCTAACCAGTTTTGCGCTACAAATTGTTATAATGGCGTAGCTCTGTGTTTGAGAGTTATCAAATTATACTTTTATTATGCTTATAATTTAGTTCATCGAAGATTTGGGCCAATCCCTTCTCCTACCGTAGATAATATACTTTATTACCATATAAGGCAAAATAGCAAAACATAACAATTCATTAACATACACGTTCACTGAGACTACTCGTTTGCCCAGCTATGTTCAAACTCTCGCGAGTATAATGGTCCTACGACTTACAGATGCACCCATGTTCGCAAGCGATCAGCAAAATGATTTAATTTTAAATAAACATCCGAAATTAATTATTCACTTTCGGTCTAACCCGTCTGACGTAACACTGCTGGCCACTCTTAGAAGAAGTGATTTTGGTCAGCACGTAACATCTAGGTCTTTAGCGCTGGTGATGCAAGTATGGAGCAGCATCGGAATGAACGGACGGGGGAAACGGCAGATCCACGAGAAAACCCGCCGTCCAGTGGCATCGTCCGGGAGCCACCCTTAGAATTTTGGATTCTGTAAGACTGTACAAACTTTGCTCCACGTTATGCTCTCTTGACAGACGTAATAATTCGACCATGGGTAAATATTACGTATCAGAAATATATTGAGTTGGAAGTCACACGCTTATGCACACAGACTACGGGATATCAGGAATTATTTTGGCGTTTTGAATCACACTTCGGTGATTATCAACATTTGAGAAAATTGGACCGGCATTGTTGCCATGGGGTCATAACACTTTAAACCCTGTTGTACTATTATTACTACAACTATTATTATCTGATCTACTACTATACGATCATGTCAACAAAGCTATACTGGGGGACTATTATGATCTGATATACTATTATACGAGCATGTAAACAAAGCTATACGGGGGACTATTATTATCTGATATACTATTATACGATCATGTAAACAAAGCTATACTAGGGGACTATTACTATCTGATCTACTATTATACGATCATTTAAACAAAGTTATATACTGGGGAATTATTATGATCTGATCTACTATAGTACAATCATGTAAACAACGCTATACTGGGGGGACCATTATGATCTGATCTACTACTATACGAGCATGTTAACAAAACTATATTTGGGGGACTGTTATGATCTGATATACTATTATACGATCATGTATACAAAGCTATACTGGGAGACTATTATGATCGAGAATCCATCACAACTTTCGTGTAAAAAGAACTTCCGAGTGGTTGAATGCATACACAAGTATCCGAGTACCGAAATCGATCCGTCTTTCGGTCGTACACTTACCTGCCAGTCGAACTCGTTTCGTTCGCCAGTTGCATCACTGCAAGTAAACTTCCTAAGTGGAATTTACTAACCCATACACAGAATTGGACACTTTTAGGTGGTTCACGGAAAAATGAGCTCTTTAGAACACTGTCTGGTCTAGAATAATATTTTAAAAATATAATTTATAGTGATTTCGGGAGTTAATTTTTTTGTGTAGTTGTCAATAAGATACATTTGTTTATGTTAACAAGTGGCAGGAAACCACAAGTAACGTCAAAATAAATCAGTAACTATGGATTCAAAAGTTCTGGTTTTATCCCGAACCACCTATACCATATTTCAGTTGGTACGCAGAGCAATAGCTTAGCATTGTTACTATACAAGACTGGTAATATAAGTACGCATTTGACTGTTTCCTACAATTGCATAAAAACACTGTCACTATTATCTGAGAAACCAATTTACCATATAGGTTGTTCACTATAAACATTTAACACTTACCAAAATATATAATAAATAATAAACATATTATTTGGACCATATACATTAAGTTTTGAGTGAAACCTTTACACTGGTTTTTAGATATTTAAAAGTTTTCATATAATAACTAGGTAAGGTGACTGCAAAATGGCTGAAAAAATTAAGCAGTGCTCACTTTATCGTGAACAGCCTGTACCAACGTAATTAATATTTATATACCTCGGTGCCAGCCTCCGTAGCTTAGTCGATTAGGCGTCAGTCTACAGTGCGAGAAGTCCAGAGTTAAAATCCCGGTTTGGACGTGGATGTTGTGTTGTCCCTTTATACCTCACTTAACCCGCATCGGCTCTTTATACCTCGTTGTTAAAGGGCGTAAAACCCTCTCATCTCACCTATACCTCAGTATAGTCAAGTCACAAATATTTTTTGCAGTTCACTGACCAACCAGAATTTTGTACCGGATTTGGATTCTAGGAGCAAGGAACAATATTGCTGATTTTTTTGTGTGATATTTTGCACTCGTAATTTTATCTTAGAAGTGTTTATATTATTATCGGTACACAAGCACATAAAATGTTGGTTTGTTGTATTATATTGAATAAAATGTTAAAATGTACAGTGTGGGTTTAGTTATAGCTAGTTAAATATGGCGAATATTATGAGTTCCAGGTCTGTAATTTTAAAGTGAACAACTAAATTCCTTCCACATTAAACTTAGGAATTAAATAAGTATTGGCATTACACAATATTCGCAACTATTAGTTTAAATTGTTTTCTCTCTTCATAAAAAAGAATATTTCAATAATATTCAATAATTTCTCAGTTTTAAAGGAATTCCAATACATTTTAGCATTAGTAGTCTGTCTACAAATTTCGAAGTCCACCCACTCACGACCGCAAGAAAAATCTCCGTATACGAATCTCGTATACGAAAATGTTCAAGCACACTAAAACAGCTGTTTATACGGTGCAGCAGACAGTTCGTAACGGGATAATCTCCAGCACAGGATCCATGGACATGGATGATCACATGGCAATCATCTACCTGCCTCAGAGTCTTATAGCATGTAGGCCTATTTATTTGTCTTTGGAAGATAATTACGATTACTATGAATGATTAGTGAAATATTGTGCAAATACGCCACTGCAGTGCTATGTCGTCCCAGAAAAGAAAGAGTGCGAAACAAAAGGTTGAACAAACAAACCGAATCGGGTGGAATCAATTCATAGCTAAATAATACATCCTAAAAATAAAAAGGAAACTGTGTCAAAACACAGAAAATATTAACTAACGAATAAATTTAAAGCTTAAAACAAATAAGAAAGCGAAAAACCAAAAGAAAGTGAGAAATCTCAAGACACCATTCTTTTAATTTTGGTGTCCTGCGTTTGCTGATTACTCAACTATCAATTGGATAGGGTTATGCAGCAGGGAACCAATCCACAAATTACTGGAACATAGATATTCAAGGTCAAAGTCTACCGTGTCCATATAAACCTTGTAGAAAACCACTTTTTCTGGTCTCTTCTTTTTATGCAAATATTTTGATTTAATACTTGTTATTTTCTTAGGATATACTTCTTACATTCTTCTTCTACGTGGAATGATTATCTGAACATAAATTACTTTGTGGATTGGTTCCGTTCTGCATAACTCCATCCAATTGTGTCGCACAAATTAAGGTTTAGTTTCGCGTTGTATTTATAACGTAAATGTTTAAAATTGGTATCACCAATGTGATTATTGGCGACAACCATCTTAAGTTGTACTAATAAAATTATCTTCATGGCGGAATTAAATGAGGTTAGTACATTTTCATCGCAGTTTTTGTTCTTAGTATGTCAGACTCAAACAACTGGCTTTAGCTCATGAAATTTTTCCCATGCTGTTAAGCTGTTTAACGGCCCATCAACTCGCCGCGGCCGTAATTAAAACTTTATGCAGTGTTTGCACATTTCGGCGGCGAGTTTGCCCATACATTATTAGGCACATCCAACAGGTGGTTCGCCCCATAGCGCGTGTATTAAAGCCCACTGGGGTTGTTATATTTCCGCTCGAATCTCTACATCTCGTGCCAGAAACGATAACAGACTCGCAACTTCCGGGCCAGAACAAAACGCGTTATTGCTAAGCGCATTTATCAACGCCCTCCCACGCGCAACTTCCAGTAAACACAGCCCGCTCTTCCAACAATTTTTTTATCTGCATTTTTATTTACCTTTCACTTTCAGGCAGAGCATTGCAGTGATTTCCTCCGCTTCATTTAAGGTTAACACATTAGAGTTTAAAAACATAGCCTGTCATACATTAATGAACTAATGCATGTGAATTATATCTAATTAGATAATTTTATAGTTACAGAAACTAAAAAAACTGTCAAATTTACAAGGATTTTCTTTGTACTTTTTCAAACCCTTGCAAACGTATAAACCTTTTTATTTACAAAATCATTCGCTTATAAAGTTAGAAAGGTAAATTTTGTAATACTGCAAAGGAAATTCCTTGTATATACCGACAGTTCCTGTTTTTGCCAACAGTTAGCAGCACGGGCATAAGCGATGGTATATAGCCCTGGCCAACCTTATTTTCGTAGAGGTAAAATTTACTTAAAATTTTAGCAAACAGGAATTATTACTATAAGGAAATAACATGCAAAGCAATCACCGCATTGAGTTTATAATCTTCAGAGAAAATCTCAGAAATAACAGGTGATCTCCCGAGCACACTATCAGGTTGCGATGTATGTGATTGTTGACCCAGTATTTGACACTATTAGGGACCACTGATTTTGGTTAAAAGGGTTTTCACCTACTTGTGTTAGTAAATGCGTACACATATGCTGTTCTCTACATCCAAACAGTCAATTGGTGTTTCTTAAGGTTGTGATCAGTAATGTCTACTGCTTTTATGATAATATTTTTTTTTATTCCTTAACGAGAGCAGATAACTAAGAACTGTTTCACAGTTTTCTTTAAAAAAAAAACAGTGTATACTAAGTAATTTTTTCAAGACAAAATTCGCAATGGTTTCAGCTAATTATGTAATTAAGGAAATATTCATTAATGCACTAATTAGCCAAATCTACATCATTTTTTATCTAGAAACGACTTAGACTACTCAGTAAAATAAGTGTTTCACAAAACTGTGCAAAAGTATTTCGGTATCTGATCTCGTTTATGAATTATATAATAATTATCGTGAAAGCAGTTTAAATGATGGATCATGACTTTAACTGTCTCCAGGTCTTGGGGTTCTGCCGGGATAAAGCCTAACAGACGTGTGGTGTCGTAGTAACCTTATACTGAAAACCACAGTCAAAAGAGCGATGTCGTCGCAGAAAGATAGGCAGCACAGTAATGTGTTGTTAACAATAGTTCCGAAACAAATTTAGTAAAAAAATTCGAACTTTTATAAGAGAAGACTTGTAAACTAATTTCAGAACATTTTTCAGTCTAGGCACTACATCAAGAACGTCACAGGTTGAAATAGTAGTTAAGTAACCCTTATTTTTTAATACGCGTTCAATAAATAATTATACTTTACACGAACTAATACTGTGCTTGTATGTATTTATGGGGCATTGGAATGTTATGTTTTTGTGATTTGATAAGTATTGTCATGAGGAAACAAAATGAAAAACGCGGTGCGAGAGACGGCAACGAATGGCAGCCATTGTCAGCGAGCTGGCCTGTGATTGGTCAAGAGAGATAATACGGGGTTTGCTGGCCGGTGCGGCCGTAGGTGAGTGCTAAGAGGGACTGGGTAGGAAGCCACGGAGGAGACCGGATCACGTGTCGCGAGCACACAGCACATAGTACTTCGCCTGTCCAGCTGAGCCAGCGCGACGGGGGTTGGTCCGGCAACCGCGCGTCTTGAGGGCGACAAAGCTGTAGTTTCCCGGAGAAAGGGAGCAGCATTTGTGGTAAAGCGGGCGATACATGTATACCCACATGAGCCGTCTCTTGTGCGCACCAAATTAATTTGCCGTGTTTTATTTACGGACATTAAGATTATCATTCAACTTGTATTTGACTTTGAAGTCACACGAAACAAGAACTAAAACATCCTACCGGCGGGTAACAGTACATAAGTTTGCATAATTTTGGCTAGTTACCAACTTTAAGAAAATTTAATTAAGTCGATAACTATCCAAAATTACAGAAAGGCATAGGCTACATAGTACGTACAATCTCCAACATTCCTATGTAACAGTTTTGCAATATATGCTCCCTTTCAGAATTTACAAAATTTAACTTATAAAAACGGCATAAATTCGAACCCGTGGTCTTACGTGAGTGATGTGTGTGTAGGAATCACATGCAAAGAACGTCTTACACATGTTTAACCTTTTCAGGCCATTCATTAAAGATACCGTCTGGGGAACGTATATTGCTCGTTAGAGGCCTAGACGTACGAAAGCGGTAAGGACGAGACTTCACGCGCATTACGTATCTCCCTAGCCTCTAGGCTCAAATCACTGAAAAGAACATTTTTTTTTTACGTATTATTAAAGACGAAGGTGTATAGAACACGCCTATAACTTTCACATCATTCTGCCTCAAGATTTACCTGCCTAAAAATGGCAGCGAAAATTCCTATTTTCGGCCGCTATAAAATATGCTTTCATTTGCATAGGTGAACTTGAAATGGGTATAAACACGTGTAACGTACTTTTAATGTTATTCCTAAACATATATCACTCATGTCTGATGAGCAGTTTTCGAATTATTTGGTAACGGCCGAAACTCGGCTCGCCGTTCGGCGGCTTGGGCAGATGGCCAACTTAATCATTTGAGCGTATTTTCTTGCTGTCGAAAATGGCTAAAGTGGATTTTTTTAAAGGAATGGTTGTATTTGTTCAGAATCTTTGAAAATATATAGTCAGGTACGATACACTTTCATCTCAAATATTACGATAGGGTCACCACTGAATATCTCATAGAGACGAGTTGTCGGCTAGAAGACTGCGCGACTAGAGGCTACGTTAAAGCGTGTTGCGCGCACTTAGTCGCCTTTATCTCTACGTACTGTTTTGACTGAACGCGCAATATACGTCAAACAGGCGGCCGCCTTAAGGGCGCGGTTCACCTCAGTTTTCAACGTCTTTTTTATTGTTATATTTGTAACATATATTTTTTCTGATGTTATGTATAGATTGTGATTAAATCTTCCTCTTAGAATGTTTGAGTACCTCTCATAGTTTTTATGTAATGAGTCGTAAACGTCAAAATTTTTGCACTTTATTGTTTTATGTACGCCACTAAAACCAACTGACATACCAAACCGAAAAAAATTCACTGTACATAATAGTGTTGTAGGCTATGATTTGGCATAATGAAATCAAAAAATTAAATATTTTTGTATTTAATAAAATATGCTGAATTTTTAAATGAAAATTTAAAAATTTCTACATTTTTTTTTAAATACTAAAAATATATATATATTTTGTTTTTATATGTGTCAGGTCATAACCTACAACACTGTTATATACTGTGAATTTTTTTGTTTGTTTTGTATGTCAGTTGGTTTTAGTGGAGTACATAAAACAGTAAAGTTCAAATTTTGACGTTTACGACACGTTACGCAAAAACTATGAAAAATACAAACATTTCCTAAGAGGAAGATTTAATCACAATTTATGTCTAAAATAAGAAAAAATATCTGGTACAAATATAGCAATAAAAAAGAGGTTGGAAATTAAGGAGAACCGCGCCCTTAGGGACGCCACCTACCTGTCCGTTAAGAGCTCAGAAGCGACGGACCTATCGCGGTGACTTTAAAGCGCTCTTGGAATGCCGCATTGCCACAACGATTCAAGCGCTGGAATAGCTTGAAATATTCTGCAGACCCATATTTTAATATAGGAATCTCTGTTAGTTTTTATTCATTCTCGCAACGACGGTAAGTTACATATTAAATCAGTATTTTGGACATACGCCATTGCAGCAAATGGTGTCTCACAGAAAATCAGAGAATACACGAAACATACAAGCAAAAAAAAAAACTTTGTTTGCAACTGGCAAACATAGCTAAATACATACAACTCCACAAAGAGTACAGTCAACGAGTTACTACAAAATAAGTAAACACATGAGCATCCATGCACCAAAAAATAAACCAAAAAAATAAATAACTCAGATTATTCCATAAAAGGGAATCCGTCAGTAAGTTCGAACCAACAGGCAAAAAAAAAATTACAACAAACAGGAAAAAAAAGAACGACCAAAAATTGGATGTAGACGACGCAGCAGAAACACAGGCACCTTGAGGGAAAAACGAATGCATGCGACTGTAACATATTAACTTAACTGTGGACAGTAAAACTATAAACGGTGATAATAATTTTGTTTTATTGATGGGAAGTCTGTACCAAAGTTCAGTGCACGTTTCTGAGTTCGCATACATCCGGTAAGTACATTTTGAAGTACAGCAGTTGTTATATGTGTTGGAGGTCTTTGAAAGGTGTAGTTTTCTCCAGATCCTCCCTGCTTTTCCCGATCCGCAGCTGTTTCGACTCGCCAGGTGAGAGAGGGGCACGCCGGCGTCGCCATATTGAATTATTTTACTTAAAGCTCTTATGAAATTCTGAGAAGACAAATGTGAAAATTGTTACTATAATAACAATTCTATTTACCTTGCACTACAACAAAAGCATCGCAGTTATACTTTTAACGTATATTTAAGCCGTAATCAGTCGAGTAAAATAAGAATATAGTAAATATTACTCGACTGATTACGGCTTAAATATACGTTAAAAGTACAACTGCGATGTTTTATTGTAGCGCAAGGTGAATAGAATTGATTTTATAGTAACAAATTTCACATTTTTCTGCTCAGAATTTCATAAGAGCTAAAAATAAAATAATTCAATATGGCGACTGATGCCGAGCCTTAATGAGCATGGCTTGTACGGAATGTGATTTATTTTTGTACATCGGCAAAATGGGTGGATATGGAATAGTTTCGTGAGATACGCATTTCCGTGCATGTTGCAACGCATTTGACATGCGAGTTAGGCGACGCCCACGTTGACGAAAACCTCATCACTTCAGAGGTAGAGCCAGTGATTTTGGTGAAAAGAATTCTGCAACAATTTGTTTCAATGCCTTACGTGTACAACTGTTTCTCTGCTTCATGGTCAGTGATTGGAAGTTTCTAACTGTCGGCGTCTCGGGGTCCTACCCGCAAATCACGGACGTGTGGTGTCGCGGTAACATTGTTCTTATTGGTACAGTCAAATGAGCTAAGCTTCTGTCCTATTATATTCTGCCAATAACCACGAACCAGAGTTTCAAGTGTGCACGTAAGGCATTGAAAAAAAAAGTTGTTGCAGAATTCTTTTCACCAAAACTCACTGGCTGTATTCATACGTAGAGACCTGAAAAATTCGCGCTTTCTTTCAAGCACAAGCTAGAATTTCAGCAACTGTATGTTCGTGCTGCTTTCACAATTGACGGTTGACTTATTTTACACAGCCTTGAAGTCTATGAGCCAATAATAACAATGTAACTGAATACAGGCCCATTTAACTGTGTCATCGAGCAACTAATGAACAGCTGTTGTCTGTTTGAATTCACAGAGATTCTTGGAGCTTAGCCCACCGGTCAGTGAACTTGCGAATTTTTCATGTCTCTACTCATAGGCCGTCATCGCGGTCAAGTCAAAGCTGCGGGCTTCGTTGGCCGGCAGGTGGGAGACAAGTGAAATGGGGTGGAGATGCGTAGCTTCATTCTCCAGCAAACAGTAGGCTAGAGGAAGAAGGGCGAGCACCTTGTTCCATTCTTTCGGCGAACGGGACGGTCTGCGAGGGACACGGTCGCGAGGCGCCTGCCGTCTGCTGACGACGCGAGTCGTGTTGGCATCGCAAGTCCGGGAGGGAATGTCTCCCGCTCCCCTGCCATCTCCCGCGTCACCGCTGTGTAAATATGTTTGCGTCGCGCTCGGTGTGTTCACTCCGGTGTCGGGATGGGGTTCCCGTGGTGTGGGAGGGAGATGAGGTGGTCTGGTGGGGGTAACCAGTCCAGGCCATCGGATCAATACTTGGTCAGGTCCTCTTCCCCTCCCTCCTGCCGCCAAAACCCCTCCCTTTTTTACCCCCACCAACCCTTCACCTACCATTCCCGGTCACCCCTCCCCATTGGGGGGACTGGAATATAGGCGAGTAAAGATGACCTGCCCTTCCGAGACAGATTGCAAAGGCCGCGTGACTACATCGCCAATGATCGCGAACTGGGCGCGTGGTTAGATTTTGTCGTACGTGAAACCCGAAATACTAACAACAAGGCAATGACTAACTAAAATAAAGAAAATCTTATTTATAACTGGGTTTTGCTGAACCAAATAAACTGTCAATGCTCAATTCCAATTTTTGGGCTGTTTTAATGTTTACCATTTTATGTTTTATTTTCTCTAGCATTTCGCAACTCACTCTCTACTTCACCAATAGAAAACGCTAGGCGTATGCATGACGGACCGTGCAATAAGTGGCAGGCTCAAATATATGAAGTTACTTAGCTTCATTTGTAAATAGAACCCCAGAAGAATTTTGTACATTCGATTTCGTGAGTTATGCGTATAAAACACGCACGTATCAAAACTTAATGTTCAGAGTGTACCATTTCTACTGGCAACTTGTTGCCGACTCCTGAAGCTTGTATTTTCGACGAGAAAAAAATATGTAACTGCGTGGCTATTTGGTAAATGGGATTTTTTTACACGTCTGATAATATCAGTCTACTGTATTTACACAAGATAAGTTAAAACTCTGCGACTCAGAGTCGTGCGTTAAACGAGGGATTAGACTATAATTTTTTCAGACGTTCTCACACTGGGAAAATAACTATAATTCCTTGACATGCACAACGGTGTCAGGAAATTTGTTTCGTAGTACGACAAAAAATGTGTCAAAATTAATTGATTTATACAGACCGGTCGGGGAAAATTCATCACGGCTTTCGGAGACTGTATTTGACCAGAAAAATATATCAGCGAATCTATAAGACTCCGTGGTTAAAGACGTAAGAAGACAGAATAATGTACACAAATGATTCTGTAGGGTGTTTAATGATTTATTGGTCCATAGCAGCTAACATACGATAGAATCAGATCACAAAACTGTGTTTTCTGTAGGAATATAATAATATCGTACATAACTGCAAAGCGATCAGTGAGGGATACGTGGCTAATGTCACCGTTAGTAGCATGGTTTTCTCGGCGTTCTCGCATTACAAATTTGTTCAATAATCACAACCCACGTCCGTATTCCCCGGCACTTACGACTTTGATGTAAGGCGCTGTTTCTCACTTCCTCCGAAGTATTCCGAGTTAAAAAGAGAACCTTATCCGAGAATACTTAAGTAAGAAGTCAAAATAAAATATGAAAATTACGCTCAACTGAATTTAAGAAATAACTCTCTTAACGCGTTTAGCTTACGACGTAAAAACGCAGTATAATTTTTTTCTACAGCGGTAAAAACTTATATAAGCGGCAAGGGTTTAACAAATTTTCTTCAATACAATCATTACCGTTGTTTTTAATTTATTGTCACAGGTGATTCGGGATAAAGCAGTCACAATTTAAATCCTTGTTACTTTTATCGTTCCGATAAATTATATTGTCATACCTCTTTCCGTGTAAACATAGCGCCCAAAGAAAGAATAAAAGGGAATGTAGAATGTTCTGTAATAGCCTACAAATTAAGAGTATGTGGACTTGGCGTGTGAGCCATGTTGTGACATGGTACGGAAAGTACTTTTTCTTGTGTAAACATTAAAAATGTTTTCAATGAGTTTATCTGCGAGAAGAAGGCACACTTCAAACTGTGTCAACATGATTTTATAAATGCCGTCTGATAGTTAATAACATTAATTACAAGCTCCTCAAAAGCAGTGGCGGTGCGTAAGGCCGTGCTCTCGTGCTTTAGCACTGAGTAAACTTTTACAAAGTTATTGTGTACTTAATTTTATTAAATTTCAGGTAATGTGACACAATTTATACTTCTAACCTTTCTTTATAATAGATCGACTGTTTTGCGCTAAGTTTTATAGGCGGACGGAATTTTCTCAAGTAATTTCGCTCGTGTAAG
>PNEQ01083694.1:20993-71746 GCA_003012365.1 Medauroidea extradentata | reverse complement strand
CAGTATGTGAGAATTTTTTAGCTCGCTTAGTAAGAATTTTCACCATTTTACAAAATGGCGTCTGTGGTGAAAACGTCCCAAAGTTCAAATGTCTACCCAAGAAAAACTTAATAAAGAAGGTTTCTATAGGCCATTCCAGCAATAAAACTTAGTGCACATAAAAATTTTTACGGGGGTATAGTCTGGATCCAGGACTAATTAACTTTAAACACGTTATTTGAAATCTACTGATTTCCGGGACCTCAATAGGCAAACTTAATAACAATTCTAGAAAACACATTTGTTTACTTCGCAAGAGTGACTTTTCTCGTGGTAGCCATTTCTGACGCCGAAATTTAAATAAAATTAAATTGTTTCGACGCAAGAGACCATGCAGCGGAAATGCACTACTGTAGTAAAATATTTGCTCACGAAGTTTGTAACGTGAATTGTGCTTTTGTGTTAGTTGTTCTACATCGACTACAACATGTAGATTTGTATGAAAGTTTTATGTTATTTTATTACTCATGCCGTCCTCGTGTGTGAAACACAGACTTTCTTGAGATAACTTTGTGCTAATAACCATATAGTGCGCACTTATGACTCGTGGCTAGCACGTTAGAAGAAGGCGCGGTTATGTCAAGAGTATATAGCTTGCTGAGGACTGGGCCTTTCTTTCTCACTGAGACTCAAGACACGTGAAGAAGCGGTGTGAAATGTGTATTAGACGGAAACCGAATATCCACTAGAAAACCCACAGAGTCCAGTTGTTTCCTCCACGTTACCAACATTATATTCCTGTCTTGTAAGCCGCTAAATTAGTGGGCTAGGAAGCAGTGGTGTACCTAGGAAAGGAAGGGTGGCCAAATTAAGACGAAAATAAGTTTCATTATTGTATTTCTTTAACATTTACACTTTAATGCACTTATTAGTAATTTACTCTAAAATAAATTGTGGCCAAGTTTACATTTTTCTCTCAGTATATATTAATAAACTACCAAATAAAGCCAAGATGTCTGGAACTACCATCTTACAATGTTGTAAAATGTAGTATATTTCGCGGAAGATAAACTTTACGGAACCCACAGTACACTGTAAAAAAAATTTGTACTTTTACCAGAAATTTTTTTTTTTTTTTGGAAACCCAGTTGCCAAAGAAATTCCTTGTAAAACTACAGTGGTTGTCCTTGTAATAAAACACAAAGTATATGTTCGTGAAATTACAAGGAATAGCCTTGGAGTTGTACTTTCAATAAGGAAAAAAATAAATTTAAATGCCTATTGTACTTCATACATAACCCTGAACTAATTTATCAAATAACTTTTGAATAAAGGAAGTTCACATGAAATTGTTTTGAAAATAATAATAAAATATATATATATATATATATATATATATATATATATATATATATATATATATAGAGAGAGAGAGAGAGAGAGAGAGATATGCTAAGTTTCGAACTACTCTCACGCGCTTAGATTTCAGATTCTACGCATCTTATCCATGTTTTTTTAAATTTTATTATTATTATTTATTTATTTTTTTAAATTTCCCAGGGACTTTTTTGCTTCGTATAAGTGACGTAATTGGACGTTGGCGTGTTGCAGACAGACAAGACAAACACAAACACCCAGTCCTGAACCCGAGGAAGTGACCGTAAATGGCACCTCCCCGGCCGGGAATCGAACACGGGACCCTTGACCCAGCAGCCAGGAGCGCTAACCACTGAACCAAGTGGTCGGACCTGAGACTCAAGACACGTGACCCATAGACCACTGTGACTTCTATACTGCTTAGTCTTCATTTATTAATACACATTAAATGTACAGTTCAGGAATAATTCTTTCTTGCAAAGCGCACAATTAATATAAACGTTCACTTTATTCCAGAAAAATCCTTTCCAGGGGTTGTGATCTTTGCATAAGTAATGATTTTGGTAGACTACACATTTTTTCTAAGTTTTTTTGCAAACACAATTCTTTTAACATTATAAGCTGATAATTTTACAAGGTCAATTTTTCAACATTTACAAATGTTTGTAAAACTACAAATAAGTGCCTTGTCATATTTTACAAAAAAAAATAATTACAGTGCAGGAACTATCGGTATATAGGTACAAAGAATTCCTTTGTAACTTTATAAACTAATGATTTCACAGAGAAAATCTTTGTACTTTTAAAAGGATTTGTAAAAGTACAAAGAAAATCTTTGTAAATTTTACAAATTTTCCTAGAGTGTAGTTTTTCCCCAGATGACTATCAGTAGAGAAATACACGAGTGTTTCGTCCCCGCCGAATCCTTATACTAACAACGTGAACGACAGGACATATTTGAAACGAATGCTGTAATGTCCAATGTATGGACCAAGCGAGTGCATATTTTAGTTCAGTATTTATTTTTCGTTCACTTTTGGTGTCATAACGAGAGCAGTGACATATGCAAATACTTACAACTGTCTCTTTTTGTGACCTTGCTGCGGTACCATATAGGGTATTTAAAAACTTCTAGTCTCTTCCACCTTCTGCAACATGGCTTAAAGACGAGACGGGTATTAAACACATTCCAGTTGTTTGAATACCTTATGAGGTAATGTTGTCGATCATTCAAGATTTTTAATGCCCATCATTTTGTAATTTAGTTTACTCCTGTGCTTGCATGATTTTTTTTTTTGTATTTTTTTATAGACAGAAAATAATATATGTGTTTTAGTTCGATTCGGCAGTTAATAACAGTCTACTATAGTCATGCATTTATAATTAACTATAAACACTCGGTAACCCGCCGTAATTAACGCGGTTGCGAATATTAACTATTACGTATAAGCAGTATGGTCGGATTATTTGGTCATATTATATATCTTGGGTATTCTTTTTAGTAAAAAATAATTTCGCAGAGACGACACTTTATTTTGCCAAGAAGTGGAAACGTTTAACGTTTCGTCGATATGTTCTAACTGCTTTACAGCCAGTTGGAGCAAATCTTTCAACAAGAAACTAGTTTGTTATATATTTTTTAACACTTAACAAATGTAAAAATAAAAAAAATCAGTATTTAGTAGTGTTAAGAGCCCTGCCTACCAAGCTCGATGCCATGAAGCCTAATAGGGTAATCAGTTTTAAAGAAATTAGTTTTGAATAGATCAGTTTCAGAGACAACTCTTTCAAACGAAGTGTATTTTACGTAAAATTTGCAAAGTCGTATTGCGTGGGACAGTGTTTGTGAAAAGGGTTTATTTGAATTGCCATCCGAGCTCCTCACACCGCCACACGAACTCAATTCAATGGTTTTACTTTTCTCAGTGCCCCCACCCTTCCCTTCTGCCACTTTCTCCCGCTACTTGTTACGCCGCCTCTGCACATAGCCCAATGTTTGCTGAATGTACCCGATTGCGAGTGTGTAAATGGTCATTCGTCTGTAGTTCGTCTTCACGCGGCGAATGCTTGGCATTCGTGCCGAGTGGCGAGTGATGATACGTATCGAGGTGGTTTTTTGTGCGTGCTTCAAAGGAAGCGAGGCCCGAACACGAGTACCACCATTCACATATTCGCTGAACGTACGAACTTGTTCCTTTACTGTTGAAAGAATCATACATATTGACTGGCCACTATTCGCGGTTATAAAAAATCACGAGCAGAAATAGGGTAGGTTTTCTGAGTCACGTGGTCATGTTTTGTCGACCACCAAAAGTAAGCCAGGATGTGACAAACTATTGTAATGCTGTTCAGAGTTTTAATACGGCGGGAATAAAAAAAAAGTACAAATTTCATACTTTTTAAATATCGTACGTGCAACACATAATATTAGTTTCGTGCTTGTTTCTTTTATATTTTGAACGCTGTGCGTTCAATTTCACTTCGTTGTAGTTTATGTTATGTATGTACTTCTCACATACTTTTTTATTTTCCGTGAGGAGTGTGTTGAGAAGTTGCTCTCGTGACTTTTTTGGCTCTTGGTTACTGTTTGCACATCTGAAGCAGATATTTTGTCCTACTCAGCCTGCCAGCGTGAGTCTTCGTGAACTCTTGAGTGGAGCAGATAATTTGTATTAACTTCCTCAGAACTTGTCAGGTGGAGCAGAGTACGTATGGGACTCTATGGAAAATAAATAAAGCTGATTAAATAATAATATGCTGCCACCGCAACTATTTGTATGCTGTCCTTCTCAATCCCAACTGCCCTGAATAATGTGCAGATGCGCCTACTCAAGCAGCTCGCCGAAATATTCGACGATGTGTAGACGCACTCATTCGTCCACAAACGACTCCCAGAATTATTCGGCGACTCACTTGGCGATTGTAAGGAGGCGCCATTAGGAATGGCCAACTCAGTTGTTTGAGTTTCTGCTGGCTGGTATGCCGTTGCTCTCAGGGAGTTGGTGGACGCTAGAATGTTTTAACGTTTGAGGCACAGAAACGGGGAAGAAGATAAGCCGAAAATAACACGTCATTCAAACACCTCATCGCCTCTAGGCGCAAAGAACAAAACTAGCGTGCAGAGTTTTCGTAGAATGTGTTTTTCAAACGATGGCCCGGTTATTTTATTTGGGGGAAGTGTATGATAGTCCAATGCAGGTTTCTATGATTTTGTTTTACTATTACGGTATATATTTTCTCAACTAAAGCAACGTGAAAAAGTCATTTTCAGCACTTTTAAAGAGTTTCGTAATCATGTTTGTAATTAGTGGACGGCATTTTTATAACCATAGGGACACAGTTTGAAGTATGTCTTGTTTTCGTTGGTAAACACATTGGAAACATTTTTAGTAGTTATACAACAAAAAAAATACTTTCCGTACCACGTTACAACACGGCTCACGCACCAGGTCCGCTTACTTTTACCTGAATTAGTTTTTTTTTTTTTGCAGGGATAGAAATTAGTTATCTTGTGCAGTGTTCGAAATTTAACAGATTTCGGTATATTAATTTGAAAACTCTGCTTCACGTTCCTTAGCAATTCGATATAGTTTAATGCTCATAGATCGCAGTGTTATATGTATTAAAATGAAGGGCGTGGAGAATGACAATGTTAACCCAAAATTTTTATATAGTTGAGTTTTATGCAGGAACACAACGGTAATCTCATATTGTACATTATATGAGATTACGTAATATGACCACAAATGGCTGCAGGCCACTCTTTCGTAGCTTATTACACTAATTAAATACTTATATATACTATAAATTGGCGTACTTACTTATTATACATTGATTGTACACTGCATTAACTGAAAACATAATTTATAAATAACGATGTTTTTAGTTAAGTTTACTTGCCTATTTGTACCTTATCTTTACATGTGCATAACTCAGTTGTGATATATAGTGTGTTACTGTTGTCCCTCCCCATGTCCATCAATTGCTCCATGGTAGTGCAATTCGCATCATTAGAGGCACAGCGTCTACGTAAGAGTCTTCCTAAAAATTATATATGTATGAATTTTAATACTCGTGTACTTGACTTGACATTGTAAGTTTTCTCTTGTAGATATTAATAATGATTGTGTTCGAATTAGAATAATGTTGTATGGTCCGTGCCAAGTTATTTTGTGGTAAAAAGTAAATTGTTGGTCACTATAATTATTTTTAGTACAGACAACAAAGTGTTTTTTTGTAAGCACTGAATCGTGGTAACTCTGAATCATTATATTACTTATGTTATAATCTGCGACTGCATTTTGATTTTTTTTATTATGTGTTCTTTCATGAGATATATTTTTATTTTTTTTTATTACGGTTTGCATTACTTTATGTCCCTACCATATCATTCAAATACATGTGTGTGCTTTGTTTTGAAAGCACACCCATTCATTTCATGGCGGCTTGCTCATTAATGTAATATAATAGACTTGTCGTGTGACTCTGACGTTGCCTCTTTTAGCATGCACACATATAACTGTGCGAGATTGATTTGAATGACCGCACCTGGCGTGTAGGCCGTATCTGCACTTTATATTTAGATAGTCGCAATCGACACGTATATTTGCGAGTGGAAAACATGATTGTCGCTTATTTCTGATGAATACTTTCACATCTGATTGAGTTCACGGACTTTAATTCTCATTTTGTAACAACCAATTTGCGCTAGAACTAAACGAATAGTTATATTTGTCTCATACTCTTCGTAAACGGTAACAGATTTTATATATATTATCATTTCACATTTTTAAGGCACTAAATGCAAATATAGCGACACGAAAAAAGAAATTCACCCCCCCCCTCGAAACTAATTGATATGCGAATTTGTTGAACCGAAGCAAAATAAAGAAGTATAGGACAAACATTTGTTGTGAGAGTAATTTTTTTTTTAAACTGAGACTAGAGCCGATACCGTAAATTGTTCTGTACCTTTGATGCAAATAAGTGTTACTGTGTCAATTTCTTGAGACAATCGGTACAATATAATTAAACAATATATTGGTTACAAGGCATTTTCTGTATTTAACTAATTAGCTACCATCTTGCTGTATTTTTGTCTCGACAAAATCAGAGAACGTTGTGTAAACTTGTTATAACAAGATTACTTAGCAATTTTACGTTATCATCTCCCTTTATGTTTTAAAAATAACTATCATCAAAAATTTAGAAACTCGGATCCAAGCCTATAAGATAAATTCTTGGATTATAATTATTTTACCCGTTATAGGCGATTGAGGTAATAAGCAATATGGGCGACAATGGTACTAGCATCAACAATAATACCACCTCTATGCGTGGATCACTAAATGGTGCACAGCGTTTTGGTAGGAGTCTATATTTCTGTCAGAATCTTTAATGTAGCGACCGTATAATTTTATTTGTGGTCAGTACGGCGTAAACTCGTACTAATGTTTCTATGATTTAGGTTTACGAGTCAGATATTTTTTGCAGCTAAAGCAGTTTTGAAACATATTGTTGACCATTCTAAGGAGCCCCCCAAACATGTTTCTAATAGATATGCCATAGTTTTAAAACATTAAAGCATAATTTATTTTAACAGACACATGTATTAGGAACAGGTTACGCAGTTTCATGTAGAAAAAAATCTCACGTGACATGCTACAGTAGAAGGCGCCTATTATTTTCTCCCATACAAACATTGTGAGCTATATAGTGACAAAAAAAACTGCTTTGGCATAAAACTGCGAACTGAATTTTGTACGCACCTCTATTCAGAAGACTTTGTACTAAAACTCAGAACACTTAAGCTGACACAGAATCCGTTGTCTTAATATCCTCATCTAAAATATTAGGGCCTTATGAACTTTACGTCTCGTAGACAATGAGGTCATTAAGACCGTTGGACACTGATTGGTACAGTGACAGGACCTGAGAGAGATGTAGGCCATGGCCTTTGTTAAGGTACCATCACAGCTCCCGCCTGAAGCGATTTCGGGAAACCATGGAAATGTGACATCAAGATGCTCGGAGCCGGGGATCGAACCCTCCCGAATGCGAGTCAAACGTATTACCGTTGAGCCACCTCGCTTGGTAGGCCTGGTATCGGTAGAGGATCACATCTTCGTACGAGATTGAATGTCAGAAAGTGCACACGTTGTTGTATTACCGTGTAAATAAAGGCGGTGGGGCGCTTACTGAACGTGTATTTGCCGCCCTTAACTCGCTGTCCGTAGAAACGTTTAAAATATCTTAAAATTCTCGCAAGACATGCTTTGTGGATAAGATGCATATCACACAACAGGTGAAAGCAGAAATCGCTGAGCTTTATCATTTTTTTCCTTATTGCAGTCTTTGTTTTTCTTGAAACACTCCCATTTTATAACGTTACTAATTGCATTTAGGCAAACTTATCTGATTTATTTACTATTTTATTAGTAACATTTTGAGTTATGCTGTAATATTAATTTTTTATTATCCACGTTTGATGTTGTCTTTTCATAATATTTGTTAAATAGCTCGTCTACCAAAATTATCGTCGTTCTTTAACGTGTTTAGTATATTCCATTCCAAACTTTCTTGCCTGAATTGTACCAACAGACTATCATATTTCCACAAAAAAAACACTATGTTGTTTGTGCGTATGTTAATCGTCAAGAGATCGAACTCGAAGATGTTAACCACTAAATATATTACTGAAGACTTATCCATAACTGCCGAACGAGACGTGTCGCTCCATTACAACTAAATGCATTATTTTTTATTCAGTAAAACCAAAAATGTAAAATAATAAATGAGAGAGGGAGAAAAGAGTTAGAGTTGTATAAATATGCTCATCGATACTAAAAATTTGTAGGCTACAGGAATTTATTTTGTCTTTCGTTACTCGGAGAAAATTGAACGTCCATGCATTACGCTGCTCTTTTGTTTCTTGACCAAATAGAATGCTGACATATTGCAGTCGAAGATAGGGAATTGTGTGCTTTAGCTGAGGGGGGGGGGTAGATATTTTTTTTCGACAAAAATTCTTTGGTATATAGGACGTAGCATGTTATGGGCTGCAATATGGCGTGTTTCAATTTGGGCACACACAGATATACATCGTCAGCATTGGTCTTCCACGCCTTGGCGCAAAGAGGGACCGAAACAGCGTGATAAATAGGCATATACGAGTTTCGCACTGATGCCTTGTCGGCGTGGTGCAGTGAAAGGGACGCGTAAAAGTGGCCGGAGGTAGTGATGTGGTCAATTTTCTACTTGGCCGCCCTAGCCTTCTTGAACCTCCCGTACACACTCCCACACACACACTCACCAACACACACACACACACACACACATAGTCCAGGGAGCACGGGAAGGGCGGGCTTGGTCGTCCCTTCCGGCATTTTCCCCGTCCTCGCTCCTCAAGGCCCGGCCAGCAGATTGATGGTGCCTGGCCGGCAGGCGGGAGGAACTTGTGTAATCGCTTTCGAATGGGAATATTAAAAGGGCATTACGGCGCCTGGGTGCCCTCGCCGGCAAGAAGCGGCCGTCAACGCCAGAAGAGTGATACTCGAGACCACCCGATCTCCTCTAGAAGTGGGCTTGCTCCCTCTACTCCACCCTTACCAAAAAAACCTCTACAACCACACCCACGTCACGTCGTGAGTTGCTGCTCGTGCCTATGCACGTATAAAACAATGTGGCGTATGTGTGTTAATTTTATAATTGTATACTTTCTTGACGGAATTACATACATTATTTTATGACAGTATATTTCTCCATTTACCTCGCGAGGACACGTTATCTCAAGTAATTTTTATAAGATGTTATTTCACCTTACTGGGTTGTCGAGTGGTCAGACCTCTCGCCTCCCACCTATGTGATCCGGGTTCAATCATCGGCGGGTTTGGTCCCGGATTTTTCGCCATGTGGGAAATGTGGCGGACGTTGCTGTTGGCCTCTGAGTTTTCTTGGGGAACTCCCGGTTCCCCCGCCATTCATTCCGTCGCTGCTTTGCGCCCATCTCACCCCACTTCATATATTCTTAGGGCTGGATGGGTGACAGGCATGTCTCGCTAATCGAGTAGCCGACTCAACTTAACCCCTGCCTTCTCTCATACACAATGTGACCCTGTCTGGAGGCGGGAATACGTAGTGGATGTTTATTTAATTTCGTCTTACTTTAGAGCGCGAGTCAAAATTCACGTAGGTACAATGTAATTGAGTAACAATTAAATGGGTTCTTTTATCACATTAGCATAATTATAATCATCAGAGTCGCTGCAGTTGTTAACTTGAACCATTTGACATTATCAATCAACGGAGTCACATAAAAGAATTCAGAGTAAATTTTTGAATAATGCATCAAAAATCTAATGGTCTAAAATCGATATTTTATCAAAAGTCTTTCCAAAACATATACTCCATCTTCAAGAACAAAAACCAACCCCCTCTTAACCGCCAAGGGTAAAATATACAAAACATTTAACTGCACATAAGGTAATAATCGTGTGAAGTTTGCCAGAGAACGTTACAGAAAAAATTAACCACGCTCGTAGAGAATGTTGTTTTTGAAGAAAATGTTCTTCCGACTCGTTAACGCTAACCAGTAACACACGGTAAAGATAATCATAATACAGAGTAAAAGGAATGTGGCCTCATACTCACCTCCGTAGTGTAGTTATGGTGCATGGGTAACGAACTTTCAAACACAAGCAGAGGCTGCGCGAGTCGTTTGTAATTGCAGTGTATGAACGATTATAAAGGAAACGTTTGGGATATTTATTTGGGCACTATAAAGTTTCTCTTGTGTAGCGCAAGAATCAAGTGTTAGATCTCGAACGAAATCAGAAATCATTCGTAAATTCAGGGAATTAAATGAACATTTCAATGCCCTTAAATTCTCATAAAAATAATTACATTACAAAATTAATTTAAACTATTGTGCTCAAGCCGTCATGCTTGTGAGTTGTGATTGTAACGTACAGTAAACAATATACCCTAAAGAACAAACTCATAAGTGTATGGTGTATCTTGAATAGCAAGAGAATAGACATTTAGTTATATAATTCAAAGAAACAGCTATAGTAGATAGTTCATGTCATAGCTGACTCCTGAGTGGGTGGAAATATATGTTGTACTTGGGGGGAAAACAACACTGCAAGGTTTCTTGGACAACTTCCTAACATCCTCTAAACTGTATACATTAGAATACATCAAACCCTGCCTACGCTTTGTTGTTAGCTACGTCGTGAATACTAGTTTTATTACATTCAACAACAATTTAAAAGACCTTCGCTTTTGCCATAATGCTTTCGTGCTGCTCATGTACAGTTTCATTTTTGGCACGATTCGCAGCGATGTTACATCAAACATAAACCTCAAGTCCATTAACTAAAATTTATAGGCAGCTTTGGCTGAAGAGCGAGAACATTTTTTTTTCAGGAAGACAAATGAACGATAGGAGACAAGTTTATGTGGATTTAACCATCTGTGGCCTGTACATTATTTATCTCACGGTAATGATGGCACATTTCTTGTATCTAGTTGAAAAATGTTCTTTGTATAAAGAGTGCTTGATATGATCTTGGCTTTCCGACTGTGTCCTTTCCAACCCTTCTCCAGCCCTCTGGCTTAAGTTATCCGTGTAGTTGTAAATGTTTTCCGCAACACTATACTCTATCTCAATTACCCTTATTCGCCTTAAGAGAAAGTGTACTGCCATATTCACGAAAAAATATATGAAGTGGGTTTCTTCCTCGGAACGCTTACTTTTGACACTTACATCATTGGCTCTACATATCCTGCGAGTGCATGCAAATATTATTTCAGCGCTGCCGGCAAAGGGACATAAAAAATAATATGGTAACAAAAAAGATATATCTGCAGTTAAAACGAATAGAGCTGCCGTTAATTTTGTCGCAAATAAATGCAAAAGAAAACCAACTGGAAAAAAAAAAGTAGCGAAATTTCACTTATACGCATGAACAAAATCTATACCATACAATGGATGTGTGTATATATATAATTAAAATAACGTTTGGTAACTCTATGTTAGTCAAATATTAGCAATGCTTATACATCGTCATTGTCTCTGAAAACAAATAGGGATTATTTTATGCGGGTGGACTAAGACACCAATTATATTAACAGTTTGTGCTTAAGCAAGCTACGCCATAAAGTTATTCATTGTCACAGCATCCTTATGTGTGTGTGTATTGGTGTGTGTGTGTATATATATATATATATATATATATATATATATATATATATATATAATTTATTTGTTTATTTATTTATTGCAGGCCTACTCATGTTCTTATTCGTCTTATAGTTGTAACTTCAAGCTGTTTGTGGACGATTGGAAATAACATAGAAAAAATTAGAAAAAAACTTTGCATGTCCTGAATGTTGTTACCTATTCAGGAAGAATTGGCATAGTTACATTCTTTACTTCATTGTTTAAAACGTAGCAAGTATCACCATCGGATTCTCTTTTATTTCATTCGAGTTTGTTTATAAACCGTCTTACTAAGGACCTTTACATTTATGAATATTGTGAAGCCTTACATGATCAACGCGAGTCTTTGGCTCTTGAGATTCATGACTCTGTTGCTTTTGCGAATGGATTAAGAATAAACACATACCTAAAGTAGGAAACAAAGAGAGACTTTTGAAAATGCTTCAAGTAATTGCAGTTAGCCTGAAGATTTCGTAGCTGATCGAGGGTCGAACTGTACTGAATTGAGCCGTAAATCCCTAGATCGACAGTTTGGCATTTCGAATTAAATTTGCTATGAATAGGCTACATCGGAACATTCATCTTTGATACTGATGTTGACGGTGGAATTAATACACATAAGTTACGAAATGTTTAATGTAAATAATAAGTTAGCTTTTGAGTTACGTACACCTGAAAACTTTATTACTTGCATTGAATTGAGTAACTACAGTATATTCGAAGAGGTATGAATTATTTTAATTGTTGCGTTTGCATAAATAAATCAGTGGTCGTGAAAAATGAGGTAACTATACAAATCAGACATTGATCTATGTCTTTAGTGCTGGTGAGGTGTATATGTGGCATGATTACCGCAGGAATGCTAGGCATGGGAAACGGGAGATCCCCGAGAAAACACGCCGACTAACTGCATCGTCCGGCATGATTCCTATATGCGAGAATCCGGGCCGACCGCGCCGGGAATAGTACTCGGATATAAAACCGACTATTGCCAAATTACTAAGTTCTCTCTATAAGCGCATCAAGCGGTGTAAATTGTACGTTGCGGAACTAACAACATTGAGCTTCCTAACGTCTACTTAGCGATGACCAAAATCTCATAATTGCACTCGGTAATCAGCGGCGTGAAATGGGGAACAGGAAGTTGTGTGCAAGTTATCCATGTGGACGTTATACGGGAGCAGTAGGCGGCAGTGAGACGTTGATGGCTGTGTTTAATTAGAGCAGTGGCGAGAGGAGGGCTTGGCCTTGCAACTGTCAACTAGTGACGAGCTCGGAGTCTCTTTGACGGCCGCGCATCACAGCCTCTCGCCGCTGTAGATAATGGACTCTTGTCGCGGCAGAGCCAGCCACCGTGACAAGGAAGCATGGTAAGGGGGTAGGAGGGAGGGGCTGGATCCGTACGTCTTTCCTGTTTCCCAAGACGAGACGGTCTCACGACGGCCACCACCGACTGCCTTGTACTTTGTCCCGAGGAAGCGGAGTTCTGGCCTGTGGCGATGGTCTTCGCGCGGTGTTGAGCCAAGGTCGAGTCCAGTTTCTCTTGCAACCTAGACCCACTGCTTGCATTCTGCTTCGAGTGAAGAGCAGTTGTCTGTTGTATACCGCCAGTGTTCACTGTATTGCAAGAATGGCTAAATACCCTTTCTCCCTCCAATCCTCCAGTGCTCTTCACAAATGTTTTAGAGTGGTATTAAAATTTGCTAGTTATATCTTTGTCCAACTAATTAATATAAGTTTGTCTTTAATTAGTTTCCAAAATATACGCACACTCGTGTGATTATTGTAATGCTGAGTGCATTACATACATATTTTTTGCTTTATTTTTTAAACCTAGTTTTGATGTAAAATGGAAGCAGCGGTTTTTGTGAACTGGCTTCTGACTGTACTGTTCGTCAGCAGACAAATCTACTTAATAAAATTTTTAAGACTGACTGACAGAAACCGGTCGTTATAGAAGCATGCAATGTAGCACTGAAGTTCTTTCTATAACGTAGGTGAGCAGTAAGAAAGAATTTTTGACAATTCATCCCTTTAGGGGATTAAAAGGGGATGAAAGTTTCTAATGAAGACTGCAATGCGCGTTATTTACATTATACACAAGAAACATAATTGAAACGATGCACCATAAAATAAAACTATTTTCCCAACAATATGGCCGATCTGGTAGGTTGTATTTTATGCTTTCTTTATTATTCTTTTACGGTGAAACAATTTTTATTTTTCAAAATGTTTCTAAAACTGTAATAATGACTCATAACTAGGGACAGGAAAATTTCGCGAATTCAATGACCTGCATGTTATAATCTACTATTCTATGTATACTTAAGTCCCGACAGTTTGTCCACTAGCTGCTACTCACTGGAACAGCCGACAATAAGCTTGAGTATGTATAGTACAACGGATTCTAGTCAGCAGTTCATTGCATTCGCGAAATTTTCCTGTCCCTACTCATAACATAATTATTGCCCAATTCAGCTCTTTTCAAAACTCTTGTGTTTCAGAAATATTATCACATTTTATCACATTAAATTGAAAAACCCGCAAATAATTTCGTGGCTACCAGCTAGTAACAACTTAAAAATTAGCCACACATAGTTCTTAATTAGTTATACGCATTCGATCGTTACGAATATTTCTTTTAAAATTATTTTTGCTGTGAAAAAAAAGTGTAATCAAAATCTTAAGCACGAGTAATTGTAAAACATTTCTTACTTAAAGCATGCACTATTTTACAATGTAACATTTATAATACAACGTTCACGTTTCTTAAATATTGAAACTCTTGACGTTCCTTTACATTATTTACACAGCTATTTCTTGCTTAGAAAGAGTTAAAGATTAATAACTGCCGATATATGGAATTAAACCGGGACCTCAGCCTGTCTATTTTATAACAACATTGGGAGCAAGTCGGGCAAAACTTGTGTTCCTTTCAGTTTTAAATTATGTTTGATAACCTGCTCAAAAATTTCAGCGTGACTGTGTTTCAAAGATCTATAATACTGAGTTGATTTAATGCAGGTATATATCGCTCTCATTGTGTTATTGATTGAAATTCACATTGTGTTAGTGGATATTTTTTTCTTGCCTGTTGCATAATCATACGATGTGAAATGCCGAGACTCTTTGCATGTTGATGTTTAATCAAATTCTCATCATGCATTGCGGTCATGAAAAATTTTAAGGCTGCCTTAGCGTTACGAGTTGCAGGATTAGTATCTTCACAATACTTCGAGTGGGCAGTGTACGTCAGAGCAACTCCTTTTAACTGTGATGAGCTGGACATTCTGTTGTTGAAGTCAAGTGGTAATGTTTTCTGGTCGCCGAATATCACTTTAAAAGTCAGTTGGCTAGCTGGTGGTGAATGAAAGTAAGTTTGTCTGTTGACGATCATCTTCACTTCTTTATAGATTGACATTTCACCATGCTGTCAAAGTTCGTTGTCGCAGGTTCCAAGAGTGCTCCCATATTCAACCACGAGGTTAATCCGGCTTATACGAGAGTTGTTAAGGTTAGAACCGGTTCTTTGCATCAATTTCAAGTCCTAAACCGGCTTTTTATGTGGGTAGGCTAGTTGAACTCGAGAGATTATTATTATACGTGTAAATGGGCCTGTAACTAGCACGGTTAGTAAATGAATCTATATTTCACTTTATTTGCCCCGTTTTAGAAAGTTCACTGCATGTAGTTGATAAGAGTTAAAAACCTTTATGTTATCACGATATTCGCATTGCTGAGAAAATTTAGTTGCGTTTTTCCTAAAACATATGAAAGTCCTTTCTAATTTCAAGTGTTCGTGACACCGACTGCGGCTGATAGTAGTTCTGGACACGTTAACACTGATCGCCCTGTGAGGTATGTAAAACTTACAAACGCTTTATAAATACATAAATCAATATCATAGTCGCAGCAAATGAAGATAAAAATGTATTTAGTATGAAAATTGTGTTGGCAAAGTAATAATGGAATTTTTTTTTAGAAAATCATATCTTATATAATAAAATGTGTGATGAAAAAAGCCAATACAGAAATATATTTAGTATATATTGGTTTTGTGTTGGCTCATTCGATTATTAAAAATTAGTATAAAATTGTGAACGAAATAATATTAGCTGCTTTAAAAAAAATTACTAAAATACTGTATTTCAAACCATAGAGAACTTTTTAATGTGAAGGACTAGAGACATGTCCCCCAAAATGGCGCCCATATCTCTTATGAGTTAGTGGACGCTAGCTTCTTTTTATGTTTCTGGCACAGAACCGGGGAAGGCAATAAGTCGAATATGACACGTCTGTCAAACACCTCGTCACCTCTACGTGCGAAGGACTGAACTAGAGTGCAGTGTTTTCGTAGAAACTGTTCTTCAGCAGGACTTCTGCGATGACCCTGTTATTTTATTTGTGGAAAGTATGTGGTCAAGTCCAATGCAGGTTTATATGATTTTGTGTTACGATTAAAGTTATTTTTTTTTATCGGCTACGGCAACGTGAAAAAGTCGTCTTCAGCACTTTTGAGGAGCTTGGTAATTAATCATGCTTTTAATTAGCGGACGGCATTTTTAAACCATAGGGACACAGTTTGAAGTAGTTCGTCGTCTTTTTGTAGGTAAACATATTGGAAACAAATTTTAATAGTTATACAAAAATAAATACGAATCCATACCACGCTGCAGCCAGGTCCACTAACTCTTAAAAGTGCGTGGTAGATAAATAAACGCTGGAAACATCAATTGATTTCTACGTTTTTTTTTCGAAGCCAATATGGATAAAATACTCAATGACAATCCTAGATAATGGCATTTGCCAACTTTATGAGTAAATGTTTATCCAGAATTACTAACTCGTTACACGTGATCTCTTGCGCCGCAGTTAAATGCACGAGGTTCCGGCGTCAGAAGTTTGTAACACTGCAAATAATTTCGTTTACAACATTGGCTAAAACTATTGTCTAGGATTGCTATTGTTTGATTTTCGCAAATTGGCTCCAAGAAACCTACCCTTATAGATTAATCCTTTTGGTGTTGAATTATGTACCACGTTCTCTGAATGCCTGTTCATATTTTCAACAATGGTGGGTATTCCGGGTGGACCTAAAAATAATTGCTGGGATTAAGTTAAAAACTATATTTTTATTTCATTGGTTTGGAACCCGCTCGGTCCAGAAGAAGTCAGCACCATTCTCTGTAATCAGCCTAACATTCTTTATTCAGCCTTAATTTTAAAAAAATATATACATTTCTGACATTTCTTTAATACTGAAATTGTTGGCTGTTTCAAACATATTTGCTCAGTTTGCGTCTGGTTGCCTTTGTGCAGCCAGTTTTTATCAGTGAATTACCGTAAATTACGACTGATACAAATTTACAGAACTCGGTCTCCTGGTCCTGATATGTGTTGCCGTTTTACAAGCCAACACGTGGAAACATAATGATAGCGATGGGCTTTTTAATTTCCGTTATTAATCGAGTAAATGCCATTGGCGTTTTGCCATCGCGGCGAGTCCTGATTGAATAAACAAAATTTTAATTAGTTGCTATTTAAACTGGTTGCCATGACAGCCTTACTTCCCAGCTACGTTGCATCCAATACATTGCTTTCTCGAATGCCTCTGTAAATCTGCGTTTCTAAATTAAATTGGACGCAAACTTATCAGTCATATAAACGTTGTAATTTACGTGGTTGCAGTAGTGCTGTAAATTCAAGTGTCGCAAATAGTACTGTCAACTTAATTAGGTTCCACACAGTCCGTTATGAAACAAATAAAAATTCTTTGGTTTATTGACTGTTTGATTTTACCAATAATTAGGCAGAGTTTATTGGCCCCAAAAATACAGCAATAATATTCTCTTGATTGTCTTTTCCAAAGTTTGTTCTTGTATTTGAATGGGCGTGCGCCCAGCATACTTGCGAGTTTTTATGAACAAGGCTGTACTGCACAGAAAAAAAATTGTGGTTTTACAAAAAGGTTTTTTTTGGAAACATGTTTTCAAAGAAGTTTTTTTGTAACACCACGAAAATATTTTGTAAAATTTACAAAAAACTTGTACTTTTACACATTTCATTGTATATTTACAAACATTTCTGTGAATCTACAAACAAATTTTGTGTATTAACAGCTAATATCTCGTTCACTTTACGAAAATTTTTTGTAATGTGCGAGATGTTTTGCAAAATGTGACCGGTCTTCTAGGTTTATTTTGTTTCAAATCGAAAAATTTGCTCATTAACATTTATTTTAATGGTTACTGAAGGTATTCACAGTATTTTTAACCACTTTAAAAGGTTTCTGACATCTGACTTTTATTACCGGACTGATAATGTTCTGATATTAGTTTGCAAGATTTTCCTTGTAAATGTATACTTTTTTTTTTTACGTGTGGCTGTTGAAATAGGCGCGTCGAGGTATAGTGGAAGGAGATGCTATTGTTTTACACGGGTCTACATGCCTTTACGGCGTCAAGAAACATTTTAACTGGTTAAGAACTGTGTTTAAATTATTTTGATGGCAATGGCCATCGCTCAGTAAATGAAGTTAGAATTGTTATTTTATATTAATTTTATTATTTATATTAAATAATTAATCGCAGAATGTTATAAAAATGTAATATATGCTTATCACCTGTAGCAAAGTTTACTCTCAGACCGTTTAAGTGTGTGAGGTTGAAGCGTAAGGCCTACACGCAGCAATCAGTTACGTCCTTGTTTAAGGAAACATATGTTGGTAAGGGCGCTTATGTAAGATTGTTCATGAAATAACCTTTATGAGTAAGCAAGAATTCGAATTGTTTTATTCACGTCCAAATGTTGTTTTGTCTTAAATGTTTTATTTATCAGTCTCTGAGCTTTAATGAATGATTTAACTACAACTTCCAATACTAATTAGGAATCAACTTAGATCAACAAAAATTTTTTTCTGCTGAATTTATTATTCTCGATGCATATGTTTATGGTAAAGTAAGCCCATTTGAAGATATGTGTCAGTAATAAAAATAAAGAACTAATACTAGTGTAGTGTCAAACGAATTGACTCTGGGTTTATTACACACAATGCTGTGTTTGTTATTCATAGTATTGTAAGAATAGGAACATCTGGCTAAACGTCCGCTGACATGTAAAAATTGTCACCGTAACTTTAAAGGAAACTACTTCATCGTGAATATCATACGATCATGCAGTAACGTGTTTTTAGAGTTTTGAAAGTGTTTTATTTTTTGTTTTGTTTTCAGAAATACGTTACTTGAAAGTTAATAAGAGTGGCTATATTTTAAATTCACTATCGTTTCTCACGTGTCAGACAGCCAAATTTAACATTTTTGTACAAACTGTTGATTATATCTTGATTGTTCAATAATTAGTTGTAATTTAATGCAATTACTGTGGATTCTTGGATCATCGGCTGTCAGGTAATGAAAAAGGGGGGGGTAGATGAAAGTATTTTGGATTAATTGTGACAATACACAATTACTCACAACTGTAGACGTATTGTGCAATTTCAGCATCTATATATGTTGCTGTGACACGGATTGAATACATGGCCTTAACACCGCGTTCTCCTCTTGCGTTCGTCTACTGTGGTTTTGCACTTGATTAAAGTTTATAACTTTTAAATCGGGATACTTTTTCATTTTACGATATTAGATATTAACGGACACAAACTTACATATTTTCCGTAGCCCGAAATATATTGTAAAACTATAACAGCCAAACATGAGCTTTTCACTTCTCTATAATTAATCTCTTCATTTTAAAAGTTATCGTTACAATTTGCTGTTGCTAGAAAGTAAGTTATTTTATAAAATGCAGTTTTGCCGAACTTTCTATGACATTTTGTGAACAATGTAGGCAGTACTTACTGTTGTAAAACGAGTATATTTCTGTAGCACCAACAATGTTTTGTTATTTTTACAAAACACAGGGCAGGGTATATGTATATAATATGTTAAAGGTGATGATGCACAGCCATCTTTAATTTACAATATTTTCCCCGATACAAACATTTCTGAAAGCGTTTGTTAGTGTGCTACACATGTTTTACACTGTTAAATAATAAATTACTTCCTTGTTATAACATTTGTTGGAAGATAAGAAATACGGTAATACATCATTTCTTCCAACTAATCTCCGGTAATATGAAAGTAATATATTATCTAACATTTAGAGCTTGAAAAGTCAAATATCTATACCTCTTCAGGAAATATTGTAGCTGGAGAAATATTGATAATAATTTACAAACGGTCGTGAGTACAGAACTGCTGAGTGCTGAGTTGCGACAGACTTATGTTAGGACAACGGCTGTGACGCTTCGATGTGGAGCAGAAAGGTTGGGACAGATAGGGGTGTGGAGTGTATTGTAAGGGGTGCCGGGCCGGGGAAGCAGCGGGGGATGATGAATGTCGCAGGTCCTGGTCCCTCGCCACGAGACCTGTTGATACCTCCCCCCGCCCCCTCAACTATACAACTGCCTGGCTCACTCGCTCTGCGGCAAACTGCGACTCGTTCACAGACTCGTGCTTGCCAGCTACGCTCTGCTCCACACATTGCATTACAACATTGTCTCGCGTAATTCTATTGTTTGACATTTGCTCTGGCAGACTTGCGTTCTGCTGTTTCCATGGAAACACCAGTGTTTTCCCTCTGCCACACTTGATTTATGCACAAACACAATGACTGTCAAACTGCCATGTTTATTGTTGCTAGTTTTTACCGTGGGCGCTGTCGGACTCCGTTGGGGCGGAGGACCTTAAATTAAATTAATGAATAAATATAATATAAAGTCCTACTTATTTTTACAAAAAATATCAGAATTATATACACGGCAACACAAAAAAAAATTTTTTCTTCAATCCACCGTTCTTTCTCTCAGTGTTTACAGGCCTACCTAATATTTATACACGTCACAGCGAGTAAACTTATATTTGTTTTATCACTGAAAGTTGTTATCAAGAAAAGAGTGAACATATTTTGGTCAGCACTTGACGTCTAGGTTTTTAGCTCTGGTGAGGGGTGACATGATGTGAAAATGGAGCAGTGCCGATATGAGAGGACGGGAGAAACGGGAGATCCCCGAGAAAACCCATCGACCAGCGGCATCGTCCGGCACGATTCCCACGTGCAAAAATCCGGGGATGGACCCTGCTGGGAATCGAACCCAGATCTCCTTCGTTAGAGAGACTGTTCTCAAATCACATAAGTTACGAAAACTGAAAATCTCATTCGAATTCCTTTATCGCAGTCTAATCCGAGTGAGGTAGGAAAATAGTAAAACGTTGGACTCGCATTATGGAGCATTCTTTTTCCGATTAAATATCACCACGTGATCTTTCCACCGACGTAGCGCAGCGCAAGAGGAGAGCAAGTCAAATGGATCTTCTATTGCATATGTGTATTTAATTACACAACAGCGTAATCAGACGTAACGCTTGTGCAAATTTTGCGTTGCACCAAAAAAAGAAATGTTTAATCAGAACCAGTTCCCGCTCTGGCCATCCCGATTTCGATTTTTCATGGTTTCCCGAAATCGTTCCAGGCAAATGCTGGGATGACTCCTTTAACAAAGGCCAAGGCCCATGTCCTTTCCAATTACTGTTTTTGTTTACAGTTGTTTTGTAGTTGCCTCTAATAACATCTCTGTCGACGATATGTAATACCAAATAAAAAGTAATCAGTTAAACCTTGCAAGTCGTACAATAGAATCTACCATCCGCGCTCTCCTAGCACTCCCAGCACTCCCGTCGACGCACTCTTCTCCCTGATTTACCATCAACACAAGCTGAGTGCTGCTCCTGAATATATCCTCACCGGCTCGTCGCTTATCGTCGCGTCGCTACCGTTTCCTGCACCTCGCCGTCTTCGTTCACCGGCATGAATGTCTTAGCAAGCTTCCCGAAACCCGGCCACCGCTCACGTTATTTATAGCAGGCGCGAACTCATCCCGGTCTTTCTCCTCACTCGCAGTGCCTGTGACAAAGGCAGCTGCATCTAGAGAATTCCAGCTGGCGAGCCTCGTTTCCATACCCATCTTGAAGAGCCACGCACAAGGACAGCTAGCGGTACCGGATGGCGTATATCTCCGCCATCTTGCAAGCCAACGCCGGGCGGGTGATGGGAGACTGACCGCGCACGCAGATCATCATTCTACTTTGCTTGTAAAACTATCGAAATATATAAAAAAAATATATTTTTCGCATAAGAAGTTGTCTACGTTACCTTTCATAAATGTCAAATTAGAATTATTTCTTGTGACACACAATAGTTTCTCGTTTACTATTAACTTCGTCATTACCGATAGTGAGGCATGTATAGTTCTGTCTGCAGCCTAATTATAGGTACATTTCTTCTTTGTTTATTTTATTACCCAGCCAGCTGTTATGCTTGCTACAGTTTTTTTTTGTAACAAACTGCAATAGTTTTACCTAGTTACAGACGTATTGTCGAGTCGGTGTTTGTGAATTTAGCTTGAAACGTCACTACACTTGAAATTTAAGAAAATATTCAAAATTTAAAAAAGTTATATTAAGAATATTATTAAGTACTTACCCATTTTAGGCTGAATAATTTTCAATTTTTATTTCATTTTCTTGGGTTGTACGTCTCATCGATATTAGAGAACTTGTGTTGTCTCTTGTTTTTTATTTGTTGTACACTGTCCACTGTTTATGTACTTTTTTCTCATCTTTTCTCATATTGGGAATCTGGTTTTTCTTTGTGTCTGTCTGTCTTTTGTGTTTGGGTGTTATCAAACTATTGACTGAATTCAATCTTGTTAAATAAAACCAACCTCGCGAAATTCCTCTGGGATTGTTTTGCTTACTTATTATGTGTATTTTCTGTATTTTTATTTGTATTTTGTCACTTTGTTTTTCAATACATGTTTGGTCAACAAAACATGAGCAATGGCGTATGTCCACAAACCAATAAATTCCAATTGTAAACTCCCATTGCAACAAACATTTAAAAATCTCGACATTAGAGAAGGCTACACAAAACTATACGTAGTGACAGGAACTGGAAGGGAAATTGGCCATGACCATTTTAAAAGAGCCTGCGCTTTTGATCAGTGACCAAGAATAGGGGGGTTCTTCTTAAGCTTTATTATGTTACTTCATGTTATTTTTTTTTTTTTTTTGTTTGATAGTTTATAAATAGAAGATTGTATCCAAAAATATTTTGCATTCATTTTCTTTAGTTAAGGTCTTTTGATAAAACTGTTACCTTTGAAATAAAGTAGTGTTGTACATTATTAACATAAACCGGGGCTATTTTGACCTCGTGAGGTAATTTTGTCACACTTAGAATTTTGGTATTTATGTCGTTTAGTGAAGTAAGTTTTAAACTTTAACTACATGGATCAAAGGAATTTCTTAAAACTCGGCTCCAGTTGTCTATTGATTCACCAAAATAGCCCAAAATTTATATTTTGAGTGGAACAAAGTAACCTCGCGAAAAAGTAATGTAACCGGGTTAAAATTTTTCAGATAAATATTTACGCTTGTTTTAGACGTGAATTCCAACTTTTGAAAAACCAGTAATTGCTGTCTCGCATGTGTAATCTGGGGACAGTTTTCTGTATGGTTCAATGGGATAGCTACGTATGAATTTCCCTTAATTCGTTGATATTCGTACCTGGTTCGTATTTTACGTGCCATTGATTAAGCTGAAATGATCAAGCCTGTTCTCAGGTGGTAGTTTCTTAGTGGTTAGCTGAGCAAAGGCGACAAATTCGTTATATTACATAAGTATTGTAATTGTACATATAAATAATCTGACATGTGTTAAATGTATAATTGATGTACTGGTTTTGTTGAAGTGCTTGTATTATGTTTCGAATATTCGTACATACGTTGAAATCATTTTCTAGAACGTTTAAGTAACGTTCGCAGACAAATTCGATTTTTTCTTGTGTTGTACATTTTATTTTATATTACGTAAACTAAATTTAAAAGATCGCACAAAATTACAATTACTTCTTTTCATATTGTCTTATCTTCTTGAGCATTGCTCTAGGTGGATATTTTTAGAGATCAACAACATAGAAATTTAATTTGAAGGCGGAATGGACACGGAAGTACAATGTAGTAATGAGGCAGATTCCGAAGAATTTCACAAACGAAGAGAATATTTGCCCCCTCAATTACTATCTATTATTGCATATTTCAATATAATTAGTTAAAACACACCACGTCTGTAAATCATCGTTTCAAGCGTATTTTGCAATAGACACGACAAACAAATCACAAGAGCTTGATGATTGCTGTAAAAAAAAAAAGACTGTAAAAACATGAAGTAAATAGACTCGACATGTAATCGCAAGCGCGGAGAAAGGTTTTACTATTCACTATTCATAAGTTTTACAAAGTTGGATAAAATTAATAAATCTATAAAACACCTGTCAACTAGTTTAGAAAGTGGCGAGGCAAATCAAAAATCATAAGAGCCTTATCATTGATATCGTTCTTCATATGCACAGGCTTAATAAACATAGACAGAACTTAACACACAATTTTAATTTGGCGTTGTTTTATATTAACCCGGCTGTTCTGTGTTAAGCACACACTTCAACATGGCAACGCGAGTTCTTTTCAAGCCCTGATATTTTCGTCCCAGCCAGTTAGTATCTTTTCGCCACTAATTAACACATAGTTTTGGAAGTAATACAGGTTGTACATGTTTAAAAGTAATCAAATGTTTACGTATGAGGTTATGATAAAGTAAATATTTTGATTATTAATATCCTCGTCGAAACAGTCTCCAAACTTGCTCACTTAACCTGTGAACAGCCTATATGTGATAACTGCGATAAGTCGTTTGGTGGACTACAGTTGTGGAAGTTGTGCTGTGAATATATAGGTTTTTCGCAGTAAACACTTTTGACCTCGCTTTTGACGAACATATTGTTAAGAATAATGATCCTAGACGTTAAATTTGAGTTTGGTACAGAGCCGCTGTAGTCGAGGGGTCAGACCTCTCGCCTTCCACCAAGGTGATTCGGGTTCGACTCACGGTGGGGTCAGTCTCCGGATTTTCGCGTGTGTTAATCATGCTGGACGATGCCGCTGGTCGGCGGGTTTTCTCGGGGATCTCCCGTTTCCCTCGCCCTTTCATTCCGACACTGATCCACACTCATGTCATGTCATCCCTCACCAGCGCTGAAGACCTCGATCGAACCAAAATATCACTTGAGTATGGTACAATTTATAAATTTTAATTGTTTCTTAGATTGATTTGTGTGTATAAAACGTTAGGAAAGTACGAATTATTTGAAAGGAAAAAAGCAACTAGGACATCCAAATTGCTCACATTATGAAGAACCGCCTACAGAGAGCAATAGTTAGGGATGATGGTTTATCGCGGGAAAACTGAAAGTTTACTGGGTTTCAACGCACGTTCAGCTTATGAAAAGATTACTAGCATTCGATAGTGCGCGGAGCTGTACCCTGTTTGACTGAGCCAATAAGAAAGCCGCTATTGTAATATATGATGCATATTATTGGTCTGCAGACAGCTACGTTGTGTTAAACACTGTAATTTCTTACGCTATGCATGATTAGGTGTTGTACGTCTGACACAACGCAGCTGTCTACAGACCAATAATATGCATCATATATTACAACAGCGGTATTCTTATTGGCTCAGTCAAACAGGGTACAAATCTACGTACAAGCGAAATCCAGTAATCCGTTGATAAGCTGAATGTGCATTGAAACCCAGCAAACAGTAAAGTTTTCCCGCGAAAAACCGTCATCTGTAAGAATCATCTCTAATAATAGTGTAAGTAGCGCCGCCTGCGTCGCAGCGTGCTGCAACCCGCGTGACACACGAGTGCTGCGGGCGCGCGCACACAGCAGGCGGGGGCGGATAATGCCAGGAACACAGCTAATGAGGTCGTACCTGCAGCAGCAAGGCCACGACGACGGAGAGGGGCAATCAAATTGGTCCAGCTGAGCGCACGCGCGCAGAAGTTGTCGAGAGCAGTGGCAGGGAGGAGGGGAGGGGGGCAGGTTGTTAGAAGTTGATACTGCTGTGGCAGCTCGTGGAGAAGGGATTCTGGAGGGGCTGGGGGCGGGGGTTGAGAGGGATCACCGTGTCTTTCAGCATCGCACGACTCCGCGAGTTATTTGCAGGGAGGGTAGAGTTAGAGGGATATAGCTTGTGTTACCTCGCTTCCGATAGAAGCTCTCGCTGTTCCGTATCAAACTTTCGAGGTATGCAGATCGCCGACTGTTCGACCCCGGGGTTAGAAGAGCATGAGGAAGGGGAGGGGGAGTAATAACTTCGCCTAGACCGGAGAACCCAGGTTGCGGGCGTCCGCAGTCGGCTTGCAAGCTGCCGTTTGATGTCGCGCCTGGGAAGAAGGGGATGTAGTCTTTTTATATTCGAGCGCGCCGGGGAGTAATTTACATGACAAAGGTCGACGCTAAGTTTGTTTTTAAAACACGCTGGGGGCTTTGTGGCTTTTGCCGCGGCCGGGCAGCAGGCGGCGCGAGATTAGGGACGCTTCCTGGCGCTCGGGGTGGTCGCGTCTCTTCTCTTCATTATCTGACGGACGTAGGGCGCCGGAGATAACGTGCCCCGAAACCAGTGGCAGCTCTGCGTCTACTAAAAAAACCGTTACAAATGTGGAGGCTTATTTTTACTTCTTTCGTGCCATAAAGTAATTCATTTAAATTAATTTTTCTTCTCCCGACACGTGTAAATCCAGCCACCACAGTTGCACATATAAGTTTTGTACTACCAAATTTCTGTAGCAACTGTGAAAAATGCTCTTAATTTATACGGTTTGGAAAAATCACACAAAAAGTACTCCAGACAAAGACAATGGTCTAAGAGGAATTGTCAGTTGTGCTGAAATTACATAGTGCAGGTTTCTCTCGTATATTTATCATATTTCGAACATTTTAGTTTCACGGAGTTTGCATGTTTATTACGCTGAGTATTAGTTCGTATAAAAATATTTGAAATTAATAGGGCCATGAATATTTCACAAAAAAATTGCCCCAACTTCGTTTAAGTGCCTTGCGTGCACATGTGCAGACTTGTATCATTTGAACATCTATTATTAATATCCTGCTTTTTCGTGTCTTAAGGGATAAATACCATTTTTTATGTAACTCTAAAATTTCTGAATACGTTTAGGTTGACTGGTTGCGTGCGATGGTAAAAAAAATTTGAAAAATGTATTCTTTAATTTGAGTGTAAGATCGAATTCTTATGAAACTATTCTTAACAAAAATTGCATAGAACATTTGCCATCTGAAACACGTCTTAGAAATGAGCTAATAAAAGTTTGGGTAAATAATAAATAAATTCACAGAAAAATAATAATTTTTACATTATATTTTGATACAATAATATATCATTATCGGAGGGGTGAGGTTGTACTCACAAGTTACAGATGTGCTGTGCCGCTGTTAACTTAGTTCTGTTTGACACAGTAATATCAAATACGACTCTGTACAAATAAACACTGCCAATAACTATGATCTAGAGCTGCAGATGTGAACGTAAGACGTTGAAACATAGTGGGACAAAAATCTTTTCGCGAAAACTTCCGGTTCCTATTCACCAATAACGAAAGAAATGTGTTATAGGTGCCTCGCGATAAAGGAACTCTTTTGAAGACTGCCTTGTCTAGAATGATAATTAAAAGCTAGTACTTATTATTACTAGAGCAACGATTTTTGACGCGAAAA
Organism: Medauroidea extradentata; assembly: GCA_003012365.1. Lineage (NCBI taxonomy): Eukaryota > Metazoa > Arthropoda > Insecta > Phasmatodea > Phasmatidae > Medauroidea > Medauroidea extradentata. The sequence goes on along the minus strand of PNEQ01083694.1, from coordinate 44,476 downwards.
TATTTTTGCCACACTTTGTTTCGGTGTCTCACGTGTACATCGGCAGCTCTGCTCTGTAATTACTATCTGTGTGTCTTTGTTCAGACATGTTTCTCATTTGACTTCACCAATAATAATAATAATAATAATAATAATAATAATAATAATAATAATAAGATTATTGTGACTCCGTACGTAATTTGCCAAGGCAAGTGAGGGTAAAATCATCCAATCACCGACGATGTAACAGAGCTGCACATGTGAACACAATGCATTGAAACCAAATGCTACAAAAATCTTTTCGCCATAAAATCTTGGTTCTAATTATGACCTATGATACTGACTTTTAGGTTTAATACAAAATGTACACTTTACTTGCTACTCCGGTTGCTTTGTTTGCATGAAAAAGTGGCAGGAAACTATACACAATCTGAAATGGGAAAAGTAACTAGGGCTTCTAAAATACTCGCTTTATCCCGAACCACCTATAGAAATACATAGTGAAACGATGAGTCGCGCTCTTGAAGGGCGCTGGATGGGGTCTCTTGGCGGGCCTCGCCGCCTTCCCCTATCCTGCGCGATACCTGCAACCCCGGCTTTGAGACAGCGGACTGCGTCCCTCCTTTTCCCCCTCCCCCTGTTTCGCTATCTCCAGCGACGCGATGATTCAGTGGACTCTGCCCCACCTCCTTTCGCCCCATCTTCCTACCTCTGGCGACAGGGGCCACTCGCGCCCAGCTGACGTCACAGACGTCCTGAATGGGCGGGCACCTGTCAGCCATCCGGGACAAGAATTCACTTCGGAGGTGACTGAATGAATGTTCCCATAGCATATAGGATGGTTAGCTCACATCAACCAGTATGTTCGGCGAGGTCTGAGAATATTCTGGGTGTCGTCGCGGGCGACTATAAATACTGGTCCACTGCGAGCATAGACATGGTGATTGCCGCGTTCAGCTGGTGAGTGTTCGCGACTGACTTGGCAGCGAGGGACGAGACGGGACCAACCGATCGAGGAGAAACTACGGAGGTGCGGACGACTGTGACTCTTCGAGTGGCGTAAGGTTGACAGTGGATGAACAGGTTGAACTGTAGCTGTGTATTGTGAGACATTTGTAGATAAAAACTTATGTGGTCGGAAGACTGATTTGAGCGAGACTAATTGTACACTAGAGTACTAAATTTGGCTTTTAGGGAGATTGCATGTCTATAATATCTGTATGTATTTATTTCGTAAAGTGGGAATCGCTAGTGTTGTATACTTCATTTAGAGTCTTTTGTTTATAGATATTGTATTTAAATTAAAAACTTTAATTTAGTTTATTTACTTAATTATTTATGCCCTTCATCCCAAAACGAACCAGGTTGCCTCCAGGACAGCAAAGTTGATACAATATATGAAATTGAAGTCACCACCCCTTTATTTTTTCTACTGGCCTTTTTTAGTAGCGTATGTTATTTTTGGGCTAGTTTAGATGTTAAACAAGTCGTCTTGCTTTCAAAATGGTGCGGAGATGATGTTCACATCACATGGCGAGAGGCCTGTGTGTGGACGTAGTTGACAAGGGCGGTAATGGCGTGCGATAGGAAGCTGAGTGCTCTGGCTCGGCATGGAGTCTCTCCCACGCACAGCCCATGGGAACCAGACGTCTCGGCGTCATTGTAACCCCCGCGCGTCAGCGGCCTGATGAATGCAGTCCCGGCGTCCTGGTATTCGGTGGAGTAGACCCCACATCTAATTACGTCTGACTAGAGTTGAATTTAATCAGAGTCCCCGGAGTTGGTGGTAATCAGTCACGGTCCGCGAGCATGCTTTAGCTAAAACTTAACTTTAGTTTAGTTTAAGCCGTGCCAGGGAGTACTTACGCACTAAAGTGACCTAAAATGTAATCTTATGGTTTTTGGCATCTGTCGCCACATTGAATTTAATTATTATTTTTTTGCTTTTTCAAATTCTGTGAATAAAAATGTTATTGTGCTATTGCTATTGTGTAACCAATTCTGTTCTCCTTGTACTGCAGGAAAGACATTGCTGTTAACAATTTGACGTATATCTACGCCGCAAACAGGCTAGCAAATTATGAGTACCTATTAACAAAATGTATATATACACTGAATGCGACCTAATTATACAACAGCTAAATCGTAATGTCTGTCGTGTAGCGCAAGGTAAACTGCTGTACAGGCCCAGATTTCAGATTTCCTCCTATATGGAGACTAAACCCGAGCCTTAAGGTGTACGAACTTATTTTGCTCGTTAGCGGCCTGTAAGTACGGCACAGCAGGAGCATCACATCTTACCGTAGCCTCTAGGCGTAAGTCACTGATTTACATGCAGACTTGTCGTTAGATCCCCTCTGTGAGCCATTGACTGGTGACCATGTAATTTTAGACGTACCAGATTGTCTACTTTTAAGATTTTTATACCTAAATAGAACCGCAAAACCAGCTATTTACTCCTGGTATATACACACATATAAAGCACTCATTCGTTGTGTCAGGCACATGAACATTTTTGAATGAACGTATATCAACCTGGGGAAATAGATACCTCCTGCAAGCTAATTACAACTAAATATTATTAGAATACTTTGTAAATTGAGATTTTTACAGTTATCTGTGTACTGTACTCCATTTCATTCTCTCTAAACTTAAGCTAAGACTTAGAAACTGAATTATAGCCTAAGTTGTGTGTGTGTTGAATCATCACCAAATAAAGTTTTCCACTTAAACTTTAGAACTAATGCTATTATGATTAAAAATAAAACTTTTCTACGATTGCAGTGCAAATGCTGATAAGCTGATTTTCAGAACGAAATTAATTAGTTGTGTTTAGAGCCAATTTTAAACACATTCTGTATCAAGTGCACTGAAAGGTATAGCTGAACGGATATCATAATTTCACGAGTTTTCAAGTATCAACAACACAAATATTTATAACACATACAAATTAACGTCTAACTTATGAGTCCCTATACTATTTATCTTATTGCAAACTTTGGTGAGTTTGTTGCGTGCGCCTGTGAAGGTTTCTGACAAAAAAATAAATATTTAGGAGGAGGGGGCACTGTAAGGAAAATTTTGTAAAAAGTCTTCCCTGCAAAATTATTTTGTAGTAGCTACAAAACATTTTAGTAGTGGCCACACAATTTTAATGGCGACAACAAAATATTTTTGTGATCACCTCAAAATAAATTTTGCAGGGCGGATACCCACAAAATATTTTGTAGCCGTCACAAAATATTTTTTTCCCGTGGGAAGACCAGGACTAGGGATCTAACGATTTTTTTTTTAGAAAAAATATATAATCTATATACATACAGGCTATATACATAGGCCTACAGGATAAGACGTTTTTATATGCTAACCCGGCGGGAGTAATATCCTGATGTCAAATAAATATAGGAAAACGTATACACAATATTTGGCTTGTCGTGACGTATATTAGGGAGTTATGCGTCCTCAAATGTGCAGATGGGAAATGTGTAATTGGACGATATAACTTCAGGAATATATAATTAACGGGATTTCGTACACAGGCTACTGGTGTAGGAACAGGCTACAGCAGAAAATTTGTTACAAAGCGAATATCCCTTCATGATTTAACTAGGGGTTGACAACCTCTTCATGCTTATAACTTTGTAACCCTTGGCTTGAAATGGTTGGACGTGACGTATAGGTAATGATCATGCAAACAGTAATAAAAAAAGGGTCGCCTTGAGAAGAAAACGTTAGCTGGTGGAGCTCGGGCATTCTGCAGTTTGATGAGACAAGGCAAGGATATGAGTGGGCAGTGTTTAATTTGTGGTTGTATTTGGCATTTAAGAACGATCCGTCTTTCCAGCCGTTATGGGTGATCGATTTAGTTAATGTGAACTTAAGTATACTTCTATGTCGCCATTCCATGTGATTTTATTTTCTTAATACGGAGTAGGTCAGGCGAATAGCTTGTGGTGGAATATTCACTGCAAACAGTGCATCATGCAAGAAAAACTTAACAATATTGACTTTCGTTTAGTGTCCATTTAAAATTTTATACTTAGCTGAATTTCTCCGGCTTTGCTTGCATGTTTAAAAACGATTTATCTGCATCGTACTTTCTTTACACACATAATTTGCGTCAGCTCTAAGATACGTAATTAACAGGGACTCGTCTATCACTGTAGTAGTTAATTGTAGTAGGTGATTATTTAGTGTCAACACTTTCTGCGTTTTTCTTTCGTTATTTATGTATCCCCATTTGACTGAGAGAATGAGAGTTTCGACAATTTGCTTTTGAAAATTTGCGATTGCATGCATAAAAATTAAAAACCATTAAAATAAAGTAAGTGTTGGAAGTGATAATGTTGTCCCTCAAGTGGTTTTACCATGTTTCCATTTTGCCTAATACTAATATGTCTTGTGCAGGAAAATGTTACACACACACACACTCTGGGGTTACATAAAATCCACGAAATTTTGTGTGGCGTGTATTTCGTCTCGTGCTACTAATTTTTAATTCATAATTTATGTTATGCCCATCCCACAGTTAATGAAATATGACATGAAAAATTACTAATAAAACATTCTTTGTAATTTTGTTAACAAATATATTCTCATTTTCAAATACACTAGGTACCTCTGTTTGACTTTGGTTTCTTAGCTTCTTAAGTTGCAATGTACAATAATTAGTGGTGATGGTTTACCGCGGGAAAACTTGACTGTTTGCTGGGTTTCAACTCACGTTCAGCTTACCAGAAGATGACTGGCTTTCGCTTGTACGTGGAGCTGTTACGCTATTTGACTGAGCCAATAAGATCCCGCTATTGTAATATTGCGTGCCTATTATTGGTCAGCAGACAGCTACGTTGTGTCCGACGTGTTCCACCTACTCATGCATGTCACAAGAAACTACAGTGTTTTCAATGGTATGTAGGCACAAACAATTTTCGCGATATACCACCATTTCTAATCAATAATTTAGGAGCTTGTTTTATTTTGTCTGTTCTTTAGGCTTGTGGCTTGGATGTCTTCTGCATATTATTTTCACGTTGAATATACTACTGACATCCACGCATCAAAATAGTAACTGTGACATCAGTTGTTTGAATTTGTTTTGCTGCCGAATGATATGTAAGCTCATGGCGGTAGCGGAACATGGCCAAGCAGAAGCGCAGAAGTCTGGAAATACAAGGTCGTAAGAAGGATGGAAGTGAAAATAAGTCCTGTGTTCCCAGGGGGTTGTGGGAGGGGATGGACAGGTTTGTCGTGCGAGCTGGCAGCACTCTCCTATCTCCAGAATGGCCGCGCAGAGTCTGTGTATTCTCCTCGCCGGCGGGTCGAATGGGACCCTCGTGCCGGTTGAATGGGCCGCCCTTCCAGAGGGGCGAAGAAACGCGCCGTGGAGAGCGGCCAGTTTAAATGACTAATGAGGCAGGAACTAGAGTTTTCTCGAGTGCTGTGTCCTCCGTGCCAGCAGACAGACATTCGCGTCTCTCGCGAGGATGTTTTAAAATCTAATTTAAATGCCACAATGCACCAGCTCGTTAATTTGCGCAGTCCAGGGTGGGAGGGGGATGAAATATCTCGGCATTTTAATTAAAAGGCGTTTAAAATGAGAATTTTCGCGAACTAGTTGAATTATGTACTTATTTCAAACACAGGGAAGATGTAGTTACAAACAATATATCTATTCTACCTAACTTCTAAATGATATAATGTGGGGATTTACCCAATTTTATGTTCAACACTAACATAAAGAATATACAAACAGCAGACGTCCCAGGTTTTGTACGTTCTATTTCAGTATATAGTTACCATTTTTATTAAAACTAACCCATATTTGTGAAGGAAGTTATAGTATCAAATTAAATGCGAAAGGACGGGTCAGATAAATATTTATATCAAATCTGATTTAGTTGAAGGTATATTTAAACGTGAATTATTAATGCGTAGAGCCACGATTTTATGGTGAAAAGATTTTTGCAACATTTGGTTTCGATGCGTTATGTGCACGTCTACAGGTCTGCTACATCGCCTGTAATTTGATAATTTTACTCTCACTTCCCGTGGCAAATTACAGACGTAAGGCGTCACAATAATCTTATTCTGATTGGTGCAGTCAAATGAGAAACGTGCCTGAACAAAGACGCGCTGCCAATAATCATGTATCAGAGCTACCGATGTGCACGAGAGACACTGAAACAAAGTGCGGCAAAAATCTTTTCGCGACAAAATCGTGTCCCTATCATTCGGCAACTGGATCTCTCCTAAAGAATGGAGCATTTTGCATTCTAAAAACACTTTCATTGTAACAACATAAATCTTGTTGTGACAGATCTAATTTTGGTTTGAACATGAACCATTGCAGAATAGCTTTTTCGGAAAGAAAATGCATGCTTAAAGTTTATAATGGTAACAAAACATTGTCACCCAGTCAAAATAGTTAAGTTATAATCTTCATGATAAAGTTAAATTGAACTTTTTTAACAACAGTTTATGTTGCAAAAAGATGTTTTATATGATATAAAGAAAATAAATATTTATTAAATTTATAATTATTATCCTCAAATATAAAATTTTTTAACCTTATTTACGCCGTTGAGGAAGATATCACATCTCCATCTCCGCTCAGATAAGCAATTAGTTTTTTCAAATTCGTGGGCAACTTAACTGGGGTCCGGCCGTTCATGTGACTGTAAAACTTTTTACGACAACGGATAAAATTTGTAGGCTTATTTGTGAAGTACTCAATTAGTTGCGAGAGTTTTGGAAGCGTAAACGAAAAAGTCGTCGCCATATTAAAAAATTTTTGTTTGTTTCGGAAGAATTTTACGGGAAATGTTTTGAATACGAAGTATATTCTCTCTACATATTTCCATATGTATATGTTTATAATCTGCACTGCCAGTGCTGATACGACCTATCCAAAATGAGCAAGGCATCGATTGGTCGCCTCTCAGCTTATTTGCAGCCGGAAGCAGATCGTGTTTGTATGCGTGGGATTGGAATCCAAAACTACAGGTGCCAATGAATGTAAAAAATAAAATCGCTAGCTGGTGGTAAAGCGAGCGCCAGGCTGTGTTCAAAGCTGGCGGCGGAAACGACTCGCGACTTTGAAGTGGTAGGGGCGTATCTCGCACGAGTGCGTGTATCACACACGCAGCTAATCCACTGCCACTTTGATGCCTAGTGCTTACACGGTTGTCGAGTCGAGCTGTTTGAACTGCTGCTGTGGCGGCCATGCTTCCAGTCGAGTGGCCACGCGCTTTGCTGGGGTCTTCGCTGCTGTACAGGTCTTACTGCGGCGCTGCCACATGGTAGAATTACATACCACACAACTACTAGGTATAGCTGGTTCCGGATAAACTGAGCACATTAAGACCCTAGTTACATTTTTCCTTTCAGAAATGAAAATTTATAATATATCAACAATTGTTTAGAAATAAAATGTCTATATATATATATATATATAGTTTATATATATATAGTTTATATATATATAGTTTATATATATATATAGTTTATATATATATAGTTTTTATATATGTCAATCGATAGCCTACAACAATGTTATACAGTGTGAATTTTTTTCAGTTTGGTACGTCAGTTGGTTTTAGTGGCGTAAAGTCAAAATTGTGACGTTTACGACTTAATCTCGCAAAACCTATGAGAGATACTAAAATTTTCTAAGAGGAAGATTTAATCACAATTTATATATAAAATAACAAAAAAGTATCTGGTACAAATACAAAAATAAGAAAAGACGTTGAAAACTGTGGTAAACCGCGCCCTTAAGTCATTAGATTGTACGATACTCAAAAGTTAACGTGCAAGGTTGTAATAAATAATATTATTTAATTATTATTCTAGACGAGCCAGTCGCCAAAAGTGCTAACTTTATCGCGAGTTACCTATAGCTAGAGGCACGAGTATTTCGCGTATTCATCTGGCAACAGCCTAGACTTCTCAGTTCTATACGTGTACCGGCTGAAGCCGAATATCCATTGGCTTCTAACAGTACAAACGTGTAGCACGTGATATGCCACGACGTGTTTCCTTATTTATAACTGGCTTGCAGTCGTCAAATGTGTGTTAAAACCGCTCTCGTCTAATCACAAAAGGAGGAGTGAAGTATATGTTATTGACGTTCAACCTGACGTAGAATCAATACGCGCAATAATCGTACCTCTACCTAGAACATAACTTCTTTATTGTTTCGTCCGTACGGCAGTTTAAAATGTATAAGATGTGTGTTTCCCGTATCTGATGGTTCTAAATCATGCACCGAAAGAATTGTGTTAGTATTCTGACAGCCAAATTATTTGGTACCAAACACACAATTTTTGGGAGACTATACAATATTTTAGTGATGACAACAAAATGTTTGGCTACCTGAATACTAACGAAATGTGTTGTAGCAGCCACTTATTTACTCACACACATTTGCTGACAATTCTAACATCTGCAATTCTGTTATACAACCGTTCTCAGTCGGTTGCACGACGTTTCTAACGTATGTTTTTTCTGTAATATGTGGATTGAAGTTGTGTTTTTCGGCTATACGACGGTTATCACATATTTCGTGTCTGCTGTAATATTGTTCTATGGTCAACGTTTTGGTTACGACGTATCCAACGTAAGTGGCTCTGCAGTATGTGGTTTTACGTAACGTTTTTCAGTGATACGAGTGTCCGGACACGTGTGTTCCGGGTGTATGATCGTTCTAAGATCTGCTATGGCGTGTCTATGATGCACGTGATTCTGTAATGCGTGGTTCTTGTGTTTAAGCCGTACGTTGACAAATGTGATTATATAACATTAATATTTGTATCCTTGCTCTCGCCGGAGCAGCACCCTAAACAATGGAAAATATACATACTGTTACTAATGCGTTTGGGTAGAGCAAATAACGTTAAAATTGCAAATATATTTATTTCTGGAAGAAAAATAAATTCTTCAATATAGGCCTAAGCCTTTTTTATGATTTTGGCTGTTTCCAGGATAAAGAGAACATACAAACTTATCACATACTTGTATCTAACCACGTTCTATAGTATGTTGCAACGTGAACATTTTTTGAACAAAAGTAATCCTTTAAACGTTATTATAACAACAGAAGAATTAGTATTTACTTTTTCTGTAACGAAAACGGAACATCAATTTGTAGACATATGTTGTTTTTGTCCTCAGTACTTCTCATAGAATACGAAAGCTGTCATGGTAGCGACAAGGATGTGCAAGCTCGTCTTCAAATAACTGGAAATACTATCTGTAGTGTGCGACTTGTGAACTGTTTATTTTCCTAAATAGCTGGAGTACGTGTGACGCCGAACATCCCAGAAACGAAACCAGAGAGGTTTTGATACTATACCTTAGCAGGAGTTTCCTGTAGTCGAAATATGACCTACCAAAGGTTCCTACAGTAAGTGTGTGTGGGAGATGGCTGGCAAGCAGCCTGAAGACTAGGTCGTCTTAGATCCAAGACACGTAGCGCCCGACTTACCCGGGGCGACTTACCCACGAGGCTCTCGGCAGCGCATCAATCACGTCCCGCTCTCAAGCTCGTCCAGTGTTTCATCGCTGATGTAGTTCTGCAGCTCCAGAAATCAATGAGACCACCTCGACTTAAGGGGTCTTCCTACATGCGCTTGAAATGCGTTGCAGCGAGTTGCAATCATTCTTTTTTTTTGCGAAACTACTAAACGTGTATTATATTTGTATATCTACGAAAAGAACACACACTTCAAACTATGTCGCTATAGTTTGAAAAATTCAGCACGGTTATTTAAAACATCATTTTCATGCCCCTCAAAATGGTCAAAAATTGGAATTTTCAAGCTGCCGTATCTATAAAAACAACAACCGGATTCGAAAAAAACAGCAGTAGGAACATAGATTAGGCTTTGAACTATGATGCGAACTAATTATGGTGACCACTTAAAGTCCTGTGGGGAAAAGGATAATAGTAAAGCACTGTACGTCAGCTGAGTGACTTGTGCGGAGAGGCGATAATTCATTCAAACTGGCATGCAGTGCTTTCATTTTACGCTTTTCTATGGGACCCTAAGCGGCGACCCTGCAGTTTTATTTGCAGAAAGATTGAAATAAAGTCCAGCGCATGTTTCTAATGTTGTGTTTTACGAATCCAGGCAGTATTTTTTGCACTTACTGCAGCCTTAAAACCCCGTTTTTACCTATCTTGAGGGCCCCCAAATTCATGTTTGCAATAAGCGTGCTATGTTTTTAAAATGAAAGAAACATAGTTTCAAGTGTTGGTTCTTTTCGTAGATAAACGTATCGGGAATAAGTTCAGTGGTTCTGCGTAGAAATAATAAACGCGGCACGCTACACCACCGTTCATGCGCCACGTACGTAATCCTCTTAAAATAGTGTTTTCAGTTAAATTTCTTCGTGACATAAATACTATGTTAAATATTTAAAAATATAGCTAGGTAGGAAACAAGGAATGTGTTAACAGGTTAGCAGTGATAATAATAGCCTACTATTTTTGTTTACGTATATTTACTGTTTTGATCTGTGTCGAAGTAATTGGAGATAAAATAATTATTTACTTATCAATCTCGCACCACTAAATATATATAACAGTTCAGTTAAGCGTAAAAAGTATATTAAGTAATGCTTTATGTCACTACTGGCTCAGAATTTCAAAATAATTATTATAATAATTAATATAAAGTAAATAAACGTACAATCCATAAATATAGGATACTGCTTCCTTGATAGCGTTCCATTAAAAAGTGCAGGATCCTGTTAGGAGGGCCTGCTACATAATTCTTGGAAACATCAGCCTCCATATCATCATCGCTACCCTGACAGTTCTCGTATTCTATGAAAGGTACTATGGAAAAAACGTGTCCCCAGAAAATAATGTTCCGTTATCGTTAGAGAAAAAACACTATTTCTTCTGTTGTTCTGATCGTTTTTAAATAATTTTTTTTATTCCATAAACTTTTACGTCACAACATACTCTAGGACAAGGTTATATACAAGAATGTGACGCGGTTGTATGTTATATTTATCCTGGACTCATGAATTATAAATTGCAAAAAGCCCAGGTGGCCAGTTAAGGCTCGGTTTCAGTCGCCATATTGAATTTTATTATTTTTCACTTTTTTTTTTGTATTCTAAGAAGAAAAATGTTACGTATGCGATTATACCTCAAATTCTATTTACAGTACAGACCTTGCGATTTAACTGTTAACATATATTTACGCCGCAATGTGTGAGGCAAATTTTTTCTATATTCATAATTTGCCCGACAAATTGCGACCTAAATGTACATTACTAGCTCTTTTGCCATTCTTGTATTGTAGCTCAAGGTAAATAGAATTTGTGGTATAGTCGCCGATTTAACATTTTTCTCCTCAGAATTCCAAAAAAGCGAAAAATAATAAAATTCAATATGGCGACTGAGACCGAGCCTTAAGGAGGTAACTTCCTAGATATATTTATTTTACGTTTGCCTACTTGTAACTAATTTTTATGACTTAATTTTGAAATTCACAGTCAGTAATGACATAAAACATTACTTGGAAGATATGTTTTAAGATTAAATGATCAGGTGATGGTCATCCATAATTTACTGATGTGAGACTGAAATCAGTGAATACTTAGTTGAGATCCAACTATGATTAGACAGATAAGACAGTAAAGATATGTAAACAAATATTATCTTAGAATGACTGTTAACACATTATATATTTCCTACGTAGCTTTATTTTTAAATGATTTACGTAGCATTTGTGTTAAGAAGAAATTAATTAAAAACACGAATTAAGGGAACTTCCTCCTCAAGGTCGCTATTATAGCTCCTTCGCTCATGAGTCTCCAACATACAAAACAGATCAGACAGGTGGCGCCCTTAAAGCCCTTATGATGAATCTGTACTAAATCTTTCCATACGAGTGGTTTTATAACAGTTCGTACACCGCCACGGTATTCCGTGTTAACCTGGGCAGAACACTAACCGTTGCCTTTTAAACACGGTCTTATCTGCGTTGGTTTTTTGCATTTCTGTTAACTTTACTGCTTCAGAGTGTAAACATTTTTTAAGTCAACATAAAAAGTCTATCTCAGAAATCAGATTTTATCTTCTTTTCGAGCAAATATTTTCCATTAAGACGCGTTCCTTAAATTTGTTCGGTTGCGCTGCAATCGAAGTTGTAAATTATCAACTTCAAAAATGGTTCACCAAAAACTATATTCTAGGATTTTATTTTCCATATTGACTTTAAAAATTTATTGCCAATTTTAGTGAAAGTTTATCACTTGCTTTAACTCATATATCGCGTCGTCTACGATGGGCGAAAGTCCAATGTGCGTAGTAGATAAATAAACGTTGAAAACATCAATTGATTTCTACGCTTTTTTCCAAGCCAATATGGATGAGATACTCAATGACAATCCTAGATAATGGTATTTGCCAACTTTATGAGTAAATATTAATCCAGAATTACTAATTCGTTACACGGGATCTCTTGCGCCGCAGTTAAATGCACGAGGTTCCGACGTCAGAGATTGTGCCTCAGAAGTTCATAACACTGGAAACTATTTAGTTTGAAACGTTGACTAAAACTATTGTCTAGGATAGCTATTGTTTAATTTTCGCAGATTGGCTTCAAGAAACCTACAGTTATAGATTAATGTTTTTAGCGTTGAATTATGTACCACGCACTTTTGAGGCATTTAGTAGATTTCAAATGTTTATTTGAAAATACTTAGAACATAGACTTGTGAGGACCAACAACCTTGGCCAGGACTGAGGCACGACTGCAAGGAGACAGGATGACTACAGGGTAAGGGGAGAAGTGAGGGTGGTTAAGGAGAGTGGTTAGGGCGGGGGTGGGTGTTGCGGCCTGGGTATTCCCTAACCGCGCACTTAGTATGCGCCTGGCGGGCCGGCTTCCAGTCGTGGCTGCCGTACGTTATGCAACCAGCCGCGCATACGCCTATCCCTTCTCCGACCACTGCGGTCATTATTCATTGTTCAGGCCGCCCGCCAGCTCACATTCTCGCCTAGACTACACACCACCATGCCCTCGTAATTCGAATACGATGAACGAATTATTACCAAAGGTTGCTGAAGTTGATGGCATGCAGACTGGCAATTTATTCTACGAAAAATAAATGCTGTAATGAAACAACGTGCTGAAATTGTGTACCTGTACTAACTCACGTAATCAACGATACGTTAATTTTAGTTAGCATTTTAAAAAGTCACATGTAATAATAATAATAATAATAATATTAATGATAATAATAAGAACAATAATAATCTTATTGTGAATATGGCAATGGACGAAGTCGGAAACGTCAGAATTAAAGTTGTATTATATTTCGGTTTCTGATGTTGTAGTCTGTGTAGAGGCGATTACCGCCAAAATCTGACATCTTCGGGGGGAAAATAAGGTTCTTGTCATTCAACGTCGAGCTATCCTTCTCTTCTCACAATATGCTCCCTGGGCAATAATGTACAGCTTAAAAATTCGGGGGAAGGGAGGGGGGAAGTATGTGATATCCTCATTACCCCCCTTCTTTACAGTTACTTTTTTTTTATCATCCAAAACGATCTTCAAAAATATGTAACTATTTTACATTGCACCGTACGTAGTTGTTTATCGTACATATTCCGTATATTTTTTCACCCCCTAGGCGATTATGTTGGGAGGGGGGACCCTTCCCCTACAATAAGCAACACTGACAACTGGTTTTAAGTTTCGCTGCGTTCACGCTCGGTTTTCGCATTGTGAAAGCGAGGGGTGGGTGTTGTCTTTGCATGTCTAATTTCTCAAGAATCTCCCCACATAATCGCTTTAAGGCGGCCGCCTACACCACGCTTCAAATGCGTTGCAGTGTGATCGTACACAGGTTTTTTCTACGAAAATATTCCACGTGTGCCCATTGTGCCAACGTACGAAAAGAAAACAAACTTCAGACAAGGTCGGAACCTCATTGTTAAGACGCCACGCTCATTAAAAACACTTTTTATAAGCCCTTCAACATGGCTAAAAACGGCCTTTTCAGACTGCCGTACTTAAAAATGTACTAACCGGATGTATGTGAAACTCGGGTTGCGACCTGCACTGAACTTAGTTGCAGACTTTCCACCAATAAAATTATATGGTCACCGCTTAATGTTCCATAATTAAAACCGTTCGGCGGGAACCTTGCACGCTAGTTCAGCACTTGGCTCGTTGAGGCGACCCGGCATGTGATGCACGCTTCAAGGTCGATCTTACAGCTCCGTCGCTTTTGAGCCTCTCACGCGAGGGTAGGCAGCTGCCTTAAGAGGGCGTGCTACATAATTAAACGCTAAAAAACATTAATCTATAACTGTTCGTTTCTTGAAACCAATTTGCGAAAATTAAACAATGGCAATCCTAGACAATAGTTTTAGCCAACTTTTAAACAAATTTGTTTCTAGTGTTGCGAACTTCTGAGGCACAATCTCTGACGCCCGAACCTCGTACAGTTAACTGCGGCGCAAGAAATCACACGTAAGAAATTAGTAATTCTGGATAAATATTTACTCATGAAGTTGGCAAATACCATTATCTAGGATTGTCATTGAGTATTTTATCCATATTGGCTTCGAAAAACCCGAAGAAATCAATTTATGTTTTCAGCGTTTATTTATCTACCACGCACTCTTAAGGGATGACATCTACGACGGGTGAAAGTGCATTGCTAATCTTAAAAGAAACTTTTTTAAAAATTATTCTTAGAAAACACTCCAAGCGAAAGTGTATAAAGTAACCAGAAAATTCGTATTGAGCTGGCACTTATATTCCGTCATAAACTAGATAAGGCATCAAACTTGGTACACAGATTCTATACATTTACTAGCAGAACTAAGTTCACGTCGTCTACCAGTGTGTATAGAAAAATGTGTGTTGGTAGAATTTCGAACAGCCCCCCCCCCTCCCCATATGCCATAAATGGGAAACTAGGTATATAAGTTGATGCTCTGCAGCGCCATCTAGTATCGAGTTAGAGTAAAATAGATAGCATAAAATACATATATGTGCTAGGTTGCATGGTGGTCAATCAAACAGTGTCAGAGTTTATCGGTATCACACACACACTCATGTGATTATATATATATATTTCCGATTTTTTCTGTCTTGATTCTCGATATACAGAACAGTTAATTTTTTTCTCTGCTTTGCTCTAAATGTTAATTTAACAAACGAATTCTCGTTATTTAAAACTGCGCGTGTCACGCCGCTCTACGGGAGGCTAATACAGACGAAGCTCGTCGGGCGTGCTAAGAGTTATCTTCAGGTCACGCGGAGGACTTTATTTCACGCTCCCACGCGCTGCTTTGCGGACTGAGACGGGTCAGCTTCGACATAAATATTGACATCTGCTAGCTTGCATTGGTGAGGCGCAGGCTGTCTCGTCTTGTGGAGTGAAGAGACGGTGTTGAACTGCTGTTCAATACAACGTAGGTCTGCGAGCTATCAACAGCCAGCCCTCTGTTCTACTTGCTTCTCGCCGCTTGTTGAACGGTCCAATTATTTTATTACTTGGGAAATTAAAAATTCGCTAATTCCCCTGAAATTTCGCGAGTTCAATGACCGGCCGGCTGGACTCCATAGTCATGTGCACACTCTTAAAAGATTTTGTAAAATTTACAAGATATTCTTTGTATTTTTACAAGTCCTTGTAAATGTACAAAGAATATCCTTGTAAAATCATTAGTTTCTGAAGTTACAAAGGTAAACTTTGTAATACTACAAAGGAATTCCTTATACCTATACCGACAGTTCCTGCACTGTAAATTATTTTGTAAAACATGACAAGACACTTCTTCGTAGTTGTACAAAATTTTGTAAATGTTGAAAATATTCCTTGTAAAATTATTAGTTTCGTTTAAAGGATTTTGTTTGCAAAAAAACGTAGAAAAAATTTGTAGCCTACAAAAATCATAAGATCACCGGAAATTATTTATGCAAAGATCACAACCTCTGAAAAGTATTTTCTGGAATAAAGTGAATATTTATATTAATTGCATGCTTTAAAAGGAAGAATTATTACTAAACTGTACATTGAATGTATACAAATAAATAAAGACTAACCGATACGTAAGTCACATTGGTCTAGGGGTAAGATACGTATATTTAAAGCATCGGGATAGTGGCTCGAAACTTAGCACCTTCCGAGATTTTTTTTTTTTTTTTTTTTTTTTCAAAATATCATCTTGTGTACCTCCTTTATTCAAAAGTTATTTGATAAATAAGTTCAGTGATATTTATGAAGTACAATGAACATTTTAATTATTTTTTTTCCGTATTGAAAGTACAGCTACAAGGCTAGTCCTTGTAATTTTACAAACATATACTTTGTATTTAATTACAAGGATAACCATTGTAGTTTTACAAGGAATTTCATTAGCAACTGGGTTTCCAAGGCTTTTCTTTGTGAAATTACAAAAATTTTTTTACAGTGTACACTTTGCCTGCAGCTACTTGTTCATTGGCTGCTGCTACACTTAGTAACCTGACAGACGACGATTTAACTTTGCCACACAACTCAAATCAATTATCCACAATAGTATTCCAAAATTCTTAATCTTAACATCTAAACTACTACAGCTAAGCTCTATTCATTCGTACAACACCAGACATAAAATGAACTCCCAAATACCACGTCACAACGGTACAGAATTTAAGAGATCATTCTTCCACATGGCCAGTCGTGTCTGGAATGAGTTACCCACTAACTTAAAAAAAAAAAAAAAAAAAAAAAAACTGGATCATTAAGTGTATTTAAGAAAACGTACAAAGTGCTCCTACTGACAGGCCAAAACCAAACAAAAAAAAATCGAAAGTAAATAAAACAATTATATAAAATTGACAGGAGACTAATTCAGCATTGTATAACATATCTCACTATTTGTAAACTCTTATATTTTTTATGAAACATACTTAGTTTATTCTTCTTTATTAATAACTTTTGTAATTTAGTACGTGAGTTTTTATGTAGGCCTATCGTATTGCTTGTTCTAATCATTGTGTTTTTATAACTGTATGTAGTCTACCATATGCACGACAAATTGTAAAACGGCCGTGGTGCTGAATTTTGCTCGTGTTAAAATAAATAAATAGCGTGGGAGTCAGCAGGGGCTTTCATTCCTGTCTTCCATTAGTTCACAGTCCTCAAGTACGAGTTACATTACCTGTGACTCAATCGCGAAAGCAATGAAAGTGTAGCCTACACGAGTTCGAAATCTAACATCTACTCAAACGAATTAGCGAAACTTCCGGGTCTGTAGTGATTTACCTGCATGTTCAAGAATCCACTGTCATACACAGTTATGTGGCCGCAGTTGGCTCAGTGGCCAGAGCCTTTTCCTTCCACGATCCGGGCTCGACTCCCGGCGGGGTGGGTCCCCAGATTTTCACATGTGGGAATCGTGCCTGACGATGCCGTTGTTCGGCGGTCTTTTATCGGGGATCTCCCGTTTCCTCCACTCCTTCATTTCTGCGCTACTTCATACTCGCATCATGTCACCCCTCGCCAAATCTAAATACCCATAAGTAGAGATGATGGTAGTATATCGCGAAAATTTCGTGTGCCAATATATCCTTGGAAACTCTGTAGTTTCTCGCCACACGTATGATTGGATGATACTCGTCTGACGCTCCGTATCTGTTTGCAGACCAGTAACAGGCATAAAATATTACAATAGCGGTATTGTTATTGGCTCAGTCAAATAGGGCAACAGCTCTGCGTACAGACAAAAGCCAGTAGTTCCTTGATAAGAAAAGCTGAACGTATGTTGAAACCCAGGAACAGTCAAGTTTTTCCGCGATAAACCATCATCTCTACCCATATGGTAAGAGTTAGGACGGTAGGTTTATCTTTACGTCCGAGGCTCGGAAACGGGGAAGGCGATAAGTCGAACTTAACACGTCTGCCAAACACGTCATCGCCTCTAGGTGCGGAGAACTAAACTAGCGTGTAGTGTTTTCGTAGAAACAATTTTTTCAATGCGACTTAAAGCGATGACCCTGCTGTTTTATTTGTGGAAAGTTTGTGGTAATGTCCAATGCAGGTTTCTATGTCTTAGTTTTACGATTACGGTCGATATTTTCTCAGCTACACCAACGCGAAAAAGCAATTTTTAGCACTTTTGAGGAGCTTGGGAATCGCGTTTTTAAGAAGCGGTAGGCATTTTTTCAATCATAGGGTCATAGTTTGAAGTGTGTTCTTTTCGAAGATAAACGCATTTGAAACATTGTTAACAGTTACACGAGAAAAAAACTTTTCGTACCATGCTACAACACGGATCACGCGCCAGGTCCACTACTCTCCACAATTACATAAAGGGACCGTACTAAGGTCAGAAAAATTAAGTTTTCGATTATCTGCAAACAAGTTAAAACAACGAACCGGAATCGTTTGCAGACATATGGAACAAGGAGCTTTATTTATACGTTAGCATTGTATAATTTTCTTGTTGGCACGGAAGAGTAACGTATATAGCTGCCGTTGTAGTGCGACTCGCCAACAAGCCGTGACCTCGTCTGGGTCGAAGGGCAGTGGAGCGCTAGTGGAGGGGGGTGGCTGGCCGCTTGACCTCTTGGTAGGGGTCGTGACCCCACCCCTTCAGTACAGGCACTGACCTCACTACCGCTCGTTCCCCTTCATCCTACCCCTTGACAGGACTTGAGCTCAACCGCCTCTTACACAACAGTCATCAGAAGCTTCCTCTTCTTCCGTGGAGTGCTAGCGGGAAGGGTGAGGGGAGTAGCCAGTCAGTACCGGTGAGGTGCGGCGGCGTAGTTTACACATCGCTAACGATGCCGAGTTTTCAAGACACAAGTCATACGTAGATCATCAATCATGTGGAGAGGAGAATCTTGTGGGCGCACTAAAAGCATCAGTTCAGAATTGTACGTTTCTCGAAGCCAATTTGCAAAAATAAAAAACCAGCAATCCTAGACAATAGTTTTTGTCAACTCTCTGAGCAAATATTTATCTCGATTAACGTGTATCTGAAGAACAACCTCTTTGACGCATTAATATCGTACATTTAATTGCGGCGCAAGAGACCATGCTTAACAAATGAATCATTCTTGGTAAATGTTTGCTCATACAGTTGACGAATATCATTGTCTAGGATTGTCGTTTTGTAGTTCTTTCCATATTGACCAAAAAAATGTAGATCTCAATTGAAGAATTCAGCGCTTATTTATTTACCATTCTCCCTTAAGAGCCCGTGTCACGTATTATAAATTTTTCTTAATTCGTTCCTGATTAAAATTTTGGCAAGTTTCCATTGAAAATATTTCGCCAGTGTCGTAGCTAATTACTTACCTTCCATTACGTACATTGCAATCGAAAAATTGAAGCCTAGTAATGAAATAATTAAGCTAATTTAAATGTTAAGATAACAATTCTCTCTCACCAAATAATAAATACTAAATAACTCCCAGTACAGATTTCACCCAATAATACGCACCTATTAGTGAAACTTTAGGTTTCTATACAGAAACATTGCCGGTTATTCGTCACATCCTTCATCTATTTAACGGAAATGAATAATACTGACAAAAGAGGTAATTCATAATCTTAACATGAAGATCTAGACCGCTCGTGATATTAACAAGCGTTCGTTGTGTGACAATGGAATGAAAAAACGAAGCGAACTGAATATAAATCCGTCGAGAAACGGTATTGTCCGCCACGCTCAAGAGGGCGTGGTAGACAATTCAACGCTAAAAGCATATAACTGTACGTTTCTTGAAGCCAACTTGCGAAAATTAAACAATAGCAATCCTAGACAATAGTTATAGCCAACGTGTTTTAAACAAAATTGTTTCAAGTGTTACGAACTTCTGAGGCACAATCTCTGACGCCAGAACCTCGTGCATTTAACTGCTGCGCAAGAGATCACGCGTAACGAATTAGTAATTGATTGTCATTGATTATTTTATCCATATTGGCTTTGAGAAAAGCGTAGAAATCAATTTATGTGTTTAGCCTTTATTTATCTACCACGCACTCTTAAGAGCTGACAGTAGCGTGACCCTGCTTCAACTTCGTCCCTCCCCCTCGGATGACTGGATAAAAAAAATTGAGCGCGGTTCGTTATACACCGGCTTGATGCGCTCTGTCGTGCGTATGAAGTGTTAGTGAGGCACGTATTTGTCACATAAAACTACTTGCTAGTGGTGATTTTGAACACTAGAACGCCCTTAACGTTAATTAAATGTGTACATCCACGAAAAGAATACACACCTCAAACTTTGTCGCTACAAGTTTTAAAAAATATTAAAATCCTTTTCGAAACTACTGAAATCTTTTTTCTTTTTCTGAACGTACTGTAGTTGGCCAAATATCTGCATGATTCGCAAAACAAAAATGTATAAACGTACGTTGGACTTTAAAGCGTGATTTTAAAAATAAACTGATTCGGTCACAGCTTAAATTCCCGTAGGAAATAGAATAACAGTGATTGCCTGAACGTCATTTGAGTGGCTTACGCATAGAGGTGATTCTGCAGTAAGCCCTACACACACAGGGCAGGGGCACCTTTAGCAATACATATACATACTTCACATCACAAACACAGTCTATCTAAGGCTCCACATTAACAAAGCAACCCTTAAAATACATGCCTTCCACAAGTATCCTGGAGCTTTTCTGTGTTGAGCGGGGTCTTTGTAACTTTTCATTGAAAGACGAATGGCGATATTGTGTCTTTGACTTGTTTTTCCTCTTCTCTTAATAATTCTATTAAAAACGTTTCGATTGCATAATTAATACATTATGTGAGTATAGTTCTTTTCTGCTTGCTTTGAGTCTTTTAAACACAAAACAAAAATATCGCACCAAAGGAAAAAAATTCCAGAAACAATTTTATTATAATACCCTACTCGAGAAACGATGGTATTACTCCTTGCACGAGTAAAAATTCAGAGTAAGGAGCCAGGCAAAAAGACATCACGGCACGTTATAGCTTAAATTTTTGCTTAGCTTGATTCTGCTGATAAAACAAGAGAGCGTTACTTCCATTAGCCAGGATGTAACAAAGACCTCTTAAACGACAGTGTTGTTCCGTGAACATGATAGTCTATTAGGCAGAATCTGCGTCTGGTGCCACCATTGTAGGCCTTCACAATTCCTCCGCGGAGGAGAAGTCTGGAATTTCCCCGGGGAACAAAACTTCGACCTCCTGCTCGCTATAAGAAAACGAATACGAAGCAGGGGAAGAAAAGTCTTGAGTGCCTCAGTGGACTTAAAAAAAAAATTCAAAGAAATTCCAAGAAATTTGTTACCTATATAACTTTGCTCATTTAAGGCCATGCTTACCCGTTTCTACTTACGCCTAAACGAGAGCAGGTACCAAAAAATTTGATCTTGCTGATTTTTTCAAGGCCGTAAATACAATGGTTTTTGCCAATTACGTAATTAACGAAATTCTGGTTAGTTGACTTATTCGAAATCGTATAATTTCTCGTTCTGAAAAAATTATTAGCTATCGCGGCAAAAACAATTTAAGACAAATCTGACAAATGGTTTATATCTACTCTCGTCCAAGTTAAAAAAGAATACATATTATTATTATTATTATTATTATTATTATTATTATTATTATTATTATCTGAAAAAACAGTAGTAACAGAAACTTCTAAATCTCTCGCTTACAATTCTACCGCGCCCTACATCCAAAAATGCCCTAGCAGAATTTTTTTTTCTCTCTGGAAGACGTCTATGCGGGCACAACTGTAGAGGTATAAACAGAACACACTTGGTGTGCAAGTCACACAGGGCCATTTTCTGTCCAGGGCAGCATACATCTGAGGCCCCCATTTAAATGCAGTGGTACTGTGTGCTTGTAGGAGCACATACTTTCCCGACATGTTAGCTGCATTATCATAGTTCTGACCTTGGCAGTTATGAATATCAAGGTCGCCATCTTTGCATCCACTTTACACTTACAATATTTATATCACAGCTACCAATGTGGTTTAATCTGAGCTTTAGAAATTATAATGTTGGTATATTTTTATTCCAAAAAAGTGAGGCCCGCTAGAATAAGGTGCCCGGTGCAAATGCCCCTTTTGCTTCCGCCTTGGACGTGACTTGGCCCTGTGGTACTGCCACACACATAGCCGGGGACGCGAGGACAGGCCTGGGTCGTACCGGACTCAGTAGTCTGAGGGAACAAGGCTTCTAGGAAGGTGGTGTGTTGTTGGAGGAAGGGACTTGCGCGGCTGTGGCCG
The DNA here is from genome assembly GCA_003012365.1 of Medauroidea extradentata. Classification (NCBI taxonomy): domain Eukaryota; kingdom Metazoa; phylum Arthropoda; class Insecta; order Phasmatodea; family Phasmatidae; genus Medauroidea; species Medauroidea extradentata. Next base: position 22,259 of record PNEQ01083694.1, on the reverse strand, counting down.
GTAAATTACCGAGCTGCCGCCGCCCGAGGCTACTGCGGTCGACAGGTCGCTCCACCAGGGTGCCTTCTCACGCCCACGTCCAGGCTCCGAGGGTACAGACACCGGCCCCACACGCACCGTTACTCATACGCTGTCTGGTCCACGCATACATCGACCATACTGCCTGCCAGATGGAACACAGGCACACAGTAAACAAGTGCACCAGGAGAGTTCGCGCATTGCTCATTTTTGAGTCCTTATTTTAATCCTGCGATCTCCAAACGTACCCCAATATGCTGATATGAAACTTAATTGTTCGTCCAAGAGTGGTAATAATTATACATTTAATATATTCCTTATCTCTATCGTTGTTTACTAATAATCGCTATTGTCGGGCGAATGTACTGGTTTTGTTGTTTAGGGTTTAGTAATCTAGTAAATTAAATTTTTTGCTTTTGGAACGCGAACTTCATAAGTGAACACATGTACTGTATATTAACATGTCTTGGGATGGAGGCGGGTGACAACACATAAGTTAGCACCCCCCCCCCTCCCCAACTCCTTTCATATCCAATTGAGCAACGGATATAGTTACTTTTGTCTTAAGTAATGAACGAGTGAGTACTTATGTAACCTTATTTAGAAAAAGACGTTTACAAATTTTCAAATGGAAATATTTTATCTTCTTGGTTCTTAAGTTAATTGTTACGTCAAGACAGATCCAAATTCTTAAGAAATTAAATTTTTTTAGGATTTATTCAGACATTAAATTCTGACGATTTATAAGCATCCCCACCGGCGTCTCTCGTAGCGCCTCGTCGATGTTCGCCTATCACACACAGAAACACGCCATTTGCCAGACGGCGGACGTAAGAGACGTGCATGCAGTATTCAGACAATTCACATAGATGACCTAACAATAGGAAAAATTCACCTCCACGAAAAAAAAAAAAAAAAAAACAGTTTTGTAAAGATGCCAAGACGCTCAGTTGCCTCACTTGCTCATAGTCACTGCCCATGCAGGCAGTATGTATTTCTTATGTTCACGCAACATCTGGCATCATTAAATGTTCTTCGATGATATTTTTATTTGTGTTCAGTTACTCGTGAATCAACCGTGGTATCATTTTGTTGTAATATTGAGATCTGAATGATTACTTTGGGCTGCATAAATTAAAATTTCCCAGTCGTAGCTCGTGCTCCAAAAGCTAACACCGCAGACGTGAGGCACGTGTCTGCGAAAAGAGTCGCAGAGGTGCGGGTTCAGTTCGATGGTTGGAGGGGGGG